>JBBIGA010067473.1:0-12185 GCA_037576975.1 Alestes dentex
CTGAGGGACAGCAGGAGAGAAATAATGAGTTGATTCCTTATCGTTTTTGTTTGCAAAGTGGTTGAAACAGGTTGAAAGGCCGTGAGATGGGGAAAGTCCCTAACCCTAACTCTAACCCAACCCTAACCCTAACCCTAACCTTAACCCTAACCTAACCTAACCTTAACTCTAACCCTAACTCTAACACTAACCCTCACCCTCACCCTAACCTTAACCCTAACCCTAACTCTAACACTAACCCTCACCCTCACCCTAACCCTAAACCTAAACCTAACCCTAACTCTAACACTAACCCTCACCCTAACCTTAACCCTAACCCTAACCTAACCTAACCTTAACCCTAACCTTAACTCTAACCCAACCCTAACCCTAACCCTAACCTAACCTTAACCCTAACCTTAACTCTAACCCAACCCTAACTCTAACCCTAACCCTAACCCTAACTCTAACCCTAACCCTAACCCTAACCCTAACCGTAGCAGTCACCAGTTAGTGCAGATACTGGTGGTGGTACGCACTGTGCATTAAAACACAGGGTAGTGAAGCGCTGTCCTACCATGAAAAAAAGGCCTAAAGCGTGATCGCAGCACGTTTTTGAATAGATTTTATGTCGTGATGGCTGCACAAAAAGTTGTGGGATCTGTTTGAATGACCACATGTGTTCTTTAAAAGTTCTATATTATTCAAAAATGTGGTTCATCAGGTTCAGATTGTGGGTTGGGTTAAAGTTTGGCAATAACCAGTAAATGGCAGTTTGCAATAAAAAAGCCATTTCCTCCGGGATCAACAAAGATTCTGATTCTGAAATTGTGATTTTGGATTGAATCCAATCCCAAATACCAAACTTGGGCACGTTTGACATTTTTCAACAGAACCCCCATAGCACATGAAGTCTTGTTATGTTGCACATGGAGAGAAACAGTGTCTGTGACACAATTGTCCACCCAGACTTCCAGCTGTGTGTGGAGGGGAACGCACGCTGGGTTGTTGCACTGCCGCGTTCTGAAGCGCACGCCCGTCCCGCAGGAGCGCGAGCACGAGCCGTACTTGGTCCAGGCGCCCCACGCTCCGTCCTGCTTCACCTGGTTGGCGTTCTTCCACATGCAGTGACCTTTGTAGCACCACTAGAGGATAAAGAATCACAATCATTTTGTTGAGCGCATACAAATACATGTATGAGGGATTTGTCTTAAAGGAAATGGTGAACCCAGAAAATGGACAATAAAAATACATATAATCATTTGTTAAGTGAAATAAGTGAAACGATTTGACTATAACAGGTGCAAATGAGCATAACTGAAACATGAACAAAGAAACAAGGACACACAGAGACATGAAAGAAAGTCAGGGGACAAGAAAACAAAGAACGTGTAATGGTTTTTGCTTTTACCTTCCCGGGGGCACACTCAGTGCCATCCAGCGGGGGTCCCTTTTTGGTCTTGCAAAAGTACGGGTTGTCTGGGTGACTGCACCACAGCTGCTTGCAAGGATCAAATGTTCGGAACTGGGGGGAGAGAAAGAATTGATGAAACAGGCCCCAGGTGTGTTTTAAGAAAGAGGGGAGGGAGTGAGAGAGAGAGAGAGAGGGGGAGAGAGAGAGAGAGAATAAGAAGAGGATAGCAGATAGTGCAAAGGACAGAGAGAAGAAGAAAAAAAGAGAGATAGTGGAGTAACAGTGAGATAGTGAGAGAGAGAGATAATAGATAGAGGAGAGAGAAAGAAAGAGAGAGAGATAGTAGATAAAGAGAGAAAGAGAGAGACAGAGATAGAGATAGTGGACAGGACTGACAGTGAGATAGAGAAAGAGAGATAATAGAAGCGATAGAAAGAAAGAGAGAGAGATGGTGGATAGGAGAAAGAGAAAAAGAGAGACAGATAGTGGATAGAAGTGTGTGTGTGTCTGTTTCTGTGCCTGTGTGAGAGGGTGAGAAAGAAATAGATAGAGGACTGTGTGTGTGTGTGTGTGTGAGTGTGTGTTTGTGTGTGCATGTGTATGTGTGAGAGAGAGAGAGAGAGAGAGAGAGAAGGGGGGACAGTCAGAGATAATGGACAGAGAGAGAGAGAGAGAGACAGAGAGAGAGAGAGAGAGAGAGAAAGAGAGATGGTGGATAGGAGATAGAAAAAGAGAGATCGTGGATAAGAGGGACAGTGAGATAGAGAAAGAAAGAAAAGATACAAGAGAAAGAAAGAAAGAGAGAGAGAGAGAGAGAGAGAGAGAGAGAGAGAGAGATGGGGATCGGAGTGACAGTGAGATAGAGAGAGAGAGAAAGAGAGATAATAGATGGAAGAGAGAGAAAGTAAGAGAGAGAGAGAGAGAGATGGGAGATAGGAGTGACAGTGAGATAGAGAGAGAGAGAGAGATAATGGATAGAAGAGAGAGAAAGTAAGAGAGAGAGAGATGTAGGATAGGAGAGAGAGGGAGAGAGAGATAGAGGTAGTGGATGGGAGCGACAGTGAGATATTGAGAGATAATAGATAAAACAGAAAAAAAGAAAGAGGGAGATATGGTGCCTAGAAGAGAAAGAAAGAGCTGAGAAGCTTTTATTGTACTTTCTTTGGCCTTGAGAAAGCAGTCAAAGCACGGGTTTAAACAGAGTGCGTTTAATTGATTCTTCCTCCAGAGTTGCCTCAGCTCTGACAGGACAGCTTTTCATCCAGAGACACAAGCATTTCATTACCCCAGAACAACTGCGAGGATAAGACGATGACAACACCACCTCTTTTCATTAAGCTGTACTTTGTTCTTCATTATGCATGTTAGGGGCAGGAGGCTCATACACATGTATGGTCATTAAATTTTAGCTGCTGGGTTTATTTTGTTTGCTTGTTTGTTATTTCTTCCAAATCAGAGTATGAAAAAACAAGTTATTTTTGTTTTGTTTTTTTTACTGCAGCTAAGGAAAGTAACAGTGAGAGCTGCAACATAATGTTTTCTAAAAAAACATCAGCACACTGTGGAAGTGGTGATTAACCTAGATTTAAAAAAAAATAAAAAAAATTACAATATTCAGTGTTTTGCCCCCCAAAAAATCTCTCATGTTTCATTTTAATGAAGAAACAAATATGGAATCTGGACAAAAGCATTGGGACACTTTACATTAAGATCTATGTATTTGAATGCGACGTCATGAAAGTCCCTGTTGGTATAATGGTCAGGCATCCCAATACTTTTTTTTCTCCATACAGTGTACATAAATACACCAATGAAAGGACTTGGTCTGTTGTTTATATTCTCAAAATAAACGAATCTTAACTGTTCAAGTCAAATCAAGCCCCTTTGAGAAATGTCATGTATCATACAAAGTTGTGTCATTTCTCTCAAAAACGGAATGAGGTGAAATGTGCATTTATATTTTATTTTCAGCCTACTTCAAAAAAAAAAACTGTCCTAGTTAATTGTTTTTTTTCTAATAAATTCAGTTTTTTTAACCAGCTTATTACAATTTTGTGGGTCTTGCAGGCAAAATACATTTAAATCAGTGTTTCTTGGTAAATTCTCACCACTGATTTTGCATTCTATCATCTATTAATTACTCAAATGATCTGACGGAAGTTATATTAGACAGAAGCTGTGGTGGGGGGCAGCACAGCTTGATTAAGTGTGGCAGAGGGGCAAGCGGGGGAGCATTCGCAGCGGGGCCCCCTTGTTTACTTGTGTTCCTGACTTGGCCAACAGAACGCAAGCCATCGTGCCATCTGCTCCGTCAGGCTGCCAAGCCAGAGAACAGGTGTGAAGGTGCTGAGGTTTAGAGTGGGCGTGTACATTCGAGATGCGGCGATGCACTGGCGGAGAACACACCGGTGTGAGGTCAATCACGGTGTTAAAATACTAAACCGCATTTTGATATTCTGCGGCACATAAAATAAACAGAACTTAAAAAGAATATATTCAATCACATTCAAATCAGTATCATTCAGTTTCAGTCCAGTTCCTCTATGCTGGCTTATGCTGGTTAGAATCATAGGCAGCCTCTGTCTGCAGTCAAGTAACATCTGATTTTATACATATATCTGCATCTGCATCCAAAATACAAGCTTAAGCTGAGCTACCATGTCTGTTACTCTTTAAATGGAGCTCATGTCACATGGTTAATGATTCTTCCACGTGCCACTGTACTGGAGGAGTACATCTATCACGTGAGTTTTTGCCTTTAAAAGAACCTTACATCCCTCCCAGTTTAACTCCCAATGATAATAGCATTGTTCAGATGTTTTTAAGACGTTGTCCATTTTTATTCACAGTTTAAAATCCAGTTACACTATGTGGACCAAATTATTAGGATGACTTTGCATTCAGATCCATAGACTTTAATATGGAGTTGGTCCCCCCTTCACGGCTTCCACTCTTCTTGGAAGGCTTTCCACAAGTTTTTGGAGTGTTTCTGGGGGAACTTGGGCCCATTCATTCTGCAGAGCATTTGGGCACTGACCGAAAAGCCTGAATTCAATAATTAAGCGGCGTAATCCCAATACTTTTGCCCATGTAGTGTGTGTGTATCTAGAGGAGTTTAGATGTTTTCTGTCCAGAGATTGCAATGTTTGTACATATTTATGCTGTAATCAATACTATTGATTATATAGCCTGGTTTAACAAGTGTATTATCACTGCTGATGACACATGAAGTAAGTGCAGTAAATTTCTGTTATCTGAATAAATCAACTCAACGTGGAATCCTGGTCTACAATGCCTATAAATAACACAACTCAAGATCCCACATGTTACACTCTGTAACACAGTCCTTAACAATGAGTATTTTTCAATCAGAAAACAACAAATGGGACCAAGAACATAAACTGAAGAATTATTCCTGTAGCTTCTTTTACACAAAGCACAGGAGTACAGATTCTTATCTTTGAGAGACTATATGCTTTTCAGCTGAAAGCAGTATGCTAAAAATGATGCTTTCCAGTTCGATAAACAAGGCACATGTTCCTGTGTGGTCTCTAAGGTCCAATTGTGTGCCTTGAATGAGTTTGCCCTTGGTAAACTAGGTGGGGGCGTGCGGGGGGTAATCACTGTACCCTGAACACTCATATGTCTCCTTTCAGGAGTTTCCAATTACCAACTTTCTAAATTTCTAACTTTGTGCCTTCTTTTCACACAGACTATAGAACTGTATGCAAAATTGAGAAGTGCATCAGTGTGGAACTGCTGCCATGGCAGTTATGTAGAAACCACGCATGGTCGAATACTGATTTCGACTGATTGACTTCTGAAAACTGATGCATTATGTATGTTCTTCCTTGTCAGGAGGGTTTGGTCGACGTAGGTTATTTTGAGTCTCTTCCATTTTAAATGTTTCCAGACTGAAAGCTGCCTAAAAAGGGATCCTCTGATGGTTTAATAGACATTTCATATAGCGAAGTGCAACTAGCTGGTGAGCGAATTCAAGGGAATGATACATCAACTGTGCTCCAGCAAATGTGTGAACAGAAGATAGCTGCCTTCAGTCGCACTTACTGATGTGCAGATTTTGTATCCGACTCCGAAATCGAAACGACACTGCTCATCCATGGAGTAGTTGATACCAGGCAGTTCAGGGAGCTGTGGCCAGTCATGCTTGAAGGGATCATCCAGCAGACAGTCGTAGGAACTGCGGGGGATAGTGACAAGAACTTTGAAGAAAACATATTCATTTAATTACAGTAAATCTCACAATGTACTCCATTAGACTGCTATGACATTTCTAAACCTCAGTGAAAGGACAAACATGAACAAAATCATGATGATACTGTGACTTGAAGACACCATGTTTTGTTTTCATGAATATGAATGGAAGTTATTCTGTATAGAGATGAGTATCATTAGGATTTACTGACACAGACAGTGATAGTGTAAAGTGTCCATTTGTCATCCGTGAATACACCACAGTGTGAACAACACGAAACTCTTTCTCTGCATTTAACCCATTCACCAAGTGAAGCAGAGGGCAGCCAGGAACACAGCGCCCGGGGAGCAGTGTGCGGGGACGGTATCTTGCTCAAGGGTACCTCAGTGGTGCCACTAGTAGTCCTGGGATTCAAACCCATGGCCATCTGATCGCAGGGGCAGTTCACAATGTATTCACCAGCAATGTATTTCACACAAAAAGATGTGAAAAGATTCCACAGGCATTTTGAGGTTTTTGAAGAAATAAGGAGCTAAACCATTTCCTGAGTTTCCTGTATATAATTACAAAGGAGCAGTCACTACAAATGTCTGTTCAACAAATGTCTGGTGTTAATGTGCACTCCCTACCCTCCTACTGACCTAATCTACCATCAACCATGCGGAAAACATCAAAGATCCAAATCAATCATTCAGCTGAAATACTTACTGTGCTGATTAGAGTTCTATAAGGTGGAACCGAAGAGAGAAACTTATTATGTGAGCCTTAAAGCTTAGCTCAGAGTGAGTTTCTTAAATGAGCTTCAGAGAGCTGTAATAAAACCGCAAAACCAAACCTTATTATTCATTCTCTAGACAAAAAAAAACATTTTTGGGCAAAAGTGATTCACTAGTGCCTACAAGATATCTGCCAGTGCATCTACATTTTTGTAATGTTTTACAGTTTTATGGTGCTTATGGTCCAAGAAATGTGATGCAATGCCTCTAACAAAAGCTGTCTTACAAAAAGTTATAATAAGTTATAAGTTCCAAATACGCTGCCTGGCTTCTGAGACATTGTTGGAAGTCAGAGGAGATAAAGGATTTGTGATGAATTATTGGCCCAAAATTCTTCATAATTTTCTATTCATGGCAGAGAGGCACAATCCCCCCCAAGTTTCCAGTTTATCACTTTTTTTCAGTTGTACCATTATCAATTTTACTTACTAAAAATTCAAAAGACACATGTAGGTTCAATACTCATCTTGGATCACGAATCCCTATCACATTTTCTACAATGAACCATTCTGTATCAAACTACTGCAAAGGACTTTTTTTTCAAATTTGGAAAAAATCTAATATAAAATGGTTCACTGAAGAAATAAGAAACCACCAAAGTCTGGTTTAACATTTTAATGAAAGAATTAATAATTGAGCTTCACGCAGCGGTTCCGAAAAAATTAAATAACAAAATGAAATTGAAAAAAAAAACAAAACAAACTTATTAACTAAATCCTGGCCTCCATGACTGTGTTGGGATATTAGGTCCATTGCTCCATAGCTCAGGAGAAAATAGATTTGGTTTCTGAACCAGCTGAAATTACACCAACACACTTCATTTGCAATTGTCTGATAAATAATGTTGTGAGGATTCTTTGGGTAATTTATATCCCATCATCCTTTTTCCAATGAGGAATTAACCTCCGCTGCACAGCAATGGATTCACTTATTCAAAATCCTCGAGTGTTATTCAGAAAAGTTTTCTCAGACCACCTAGAGAATCAATGATAGCCTGAGAGATTCCATGAAAAAGACGACCCCAATTTGCGAGGTTCTTTAGCCCTCTGATCTTGTTTTAGCTGTGTTAAGGCATATGGAATGACATTTCCCAAGAGTCTGGAGTTTTTTCCAGATCTTTTAATTTTGAGCTTCAACTCAGTAAATATATCAATAATATACTCCATACATCCAATTGTAACACTTGACTTGTTCGTGGCCACTTTTGGCCAATTGAAAACCCATGAAAACTACATTTTTTAATTCCTTGTTATTTATACTGTTAAATCATACAATTTAGGTTAAAATGCTTTCATTCTAAACTCCACACTTGAGAAATGTAGTTTTTAGTGGTCTCTACCAGACTGTGTCATTTATCCATTTTTGGCCCCAGCAGCACTGAGAATAGAGAAAATGGCCATTTTTGAGGTTGTTTACTAACAAGTGCATTGTGCAAACAAACTGGTATTTGAAGGATAAAAAAAAACAAAGGAATATTTATTTGATACTTATTACAAGAACTGATGTTAGTTAAAAACTTTATGTAGTAAAAATAGCAAAAAATTATATAAAATATATGGCCATTATATAAAATATATAAAATTGCTGGCTTGGCCAAAAATGGATAAATGAAATAATCTGAAAGAAACTACTAAAAAATTTCTCAAGTGTTGAGTTTACAATGAAAGCATTTTAGCCTAAATTGTATGATTTAACAGTGTAAATAACAAGGAATTCAAAAACGTAATTTTCATTACATATAAGTTTGAAACTTACATTACATGTAAGTTTCAATAGGCCAAAAGTGGCCACGAGGAAGCTGAATGGATGGTAAAAACGAACAAGGCCAGAGGGTTAAAGCCTCCTGCTGAAGTCCACTGCTGAATGAATAATACTCCATGATTCTTGATACGGCTAATCTCAAACAAACGATCGTGTGGCAAATGTATGATGTTTTTAGACTTACAGCAGCAAAATCTACATACTAACTTCCACAATTCTCATGAATTCACTAAAAAATAAAAAATCTGAATATCCATATCTAGAGGTCTGCTGAGTGCTATGAAACTTTAAAACAACCTACTCGGCACAAAATGTTGTTTTAACCTAACCAAGCTGCCTCAAAAATGAGTTAATTGGATTTAAAATAAGTTAACAGAATGTAAAACGCATATTTTTTTTGCTGTTAAGTTTATTTAGCTGTAATATTGGGCTTGATGAAGTAAAGGTGACCATTCTGTCATACATGAACACACCACAGCACAAAGTTCTTCCTCTGTATTTAAACCTGTTCACCAAGTGAAGCAGCGGGCAGCCAGGAACACAGCGCACGGGGAGCAGTGTGTGGGGACGGTACCTTGCTGAAGGGAACCTCAGTGGTGCCACTAGCAGTCTTGGGAATCAAACCCACAACTTTCTGATCACAGGGCTAACACTAGGCCACCAACTACCCCTGATGAACTTCCTTTTAGAGCAGATGTAGGTTAACTGCCTTAGTGGGGGGGTTTTCCAACTCGGACAGTTGTTGCAATCCGGTGTATTGCACTTGTAAATAGGTTTTTGATCAGATGATCGGGGCCCAAGCGTTGATCACTTAAAATTCTTAATTTCTGGGTGAGTCATCTTTGGAATGAATAAAGCACGGGTAAGTTATGAATTACGTGCGTCACTGATATTCTGGTTTATTAAAAAATGATCAGCCACTGTTTGCCTGTTTTAGAGCTGAGGCTGCGGTAAGTCAGCCAGTAGGCTGCTAACCAGATCTGATGGCGTTGGTTACAGCGTTTTGAAATTATATTTTGTCTCTGCTCCCACCCGTTCGGGGCAGCTGGTGGCCTAGTGATTAGAGTGTTGCCCTTGCAATCATATTGTGGGTTCGAATCCCGTCCCCACACACTCAGGACGCCCCTCAAAGGTGGCAGCCCACTGCTTCACTTGGTGAATGGGTTAAATGCAAAGAAAGACGTTCACACTGTGTGGTGTGGTGTGTTTATGTGTGACTATAAAGGGCCACTTTATGGACATCCTTGACTTCATACATCTGAGTTACGTCTGGTGAACAAAACTTTCTCCGGACACCAACTTGTTTTCCTGTTTTAACACAAAGGTGCACAGATTTAACATATTTATTTATTATATGTGAGCAGTGGAGCAGTGGCACACAATCACGCCGTATTTTTTTGGAGAAATGCATTCCAGTCATCGTATCTAATGCACTGATCACAAAAGCACCAATTAACAACCCACTTCAGCACGTCACACTCCTCCTGCCTCTGCTGTCGTTAGTGGATTTGGATTATGCAGTTACATGGATTCAGTCATTGTTCTTCTTCAGTTCATTTTGTCTAATACCATGAATCAAATCGCCTCAAGAGCAAAAATGACCGGGTTGCAGTTTGCTGAAGGTACATTACTGAGCCCATAAGGCTGTGAGATTCTGTAATCTTATGATGAAATCTACTGACGAAATCTCATGAGACAAAGCTTACCTTCCACTGAGTAGGGAAAGAGGAAAAAGCAGCTACTCGTGATTCAAAGCACAACACCTCATCTGTAAAACACGACAGCATGGGCATATTGAGCTGGCTAACCTGTTTCCATTGATGATGTAACTGCCAACAGCAGTTGAAGGATGAAATGTTCCCGGAGCCTCAAAGTCTCAGAACTCATTAGATGTCGCTTTACCTTGCAGCAAATGGATTTTGGGGATAGAAGGGACCCTTATTCCGATGTAGTTTAGACAATATAAGTGTAAACCTCAAATTAAAGCTGGCATTCTGCATTTATCGCCGTAAGTTCTAGGCAGTAATTTTTAGTAATATTACTGTGAGCTCCAAAACAGTTTAAATAATGACCAACAGGTTCTAGCGAACTGGTTGAGAGTGTGATATCATGCAATTTTCCGTGAAACTGGGAAAATACTATAATATTCTAGCTACAATACTCACTACATTTTGCTGTAAAATCACATGGTGTGGAAGAAAACTAATGGAAGAACCCTGTAAAATGATCATCGAATGATCATTGTTTTTCTTACAATTCACATCCAAGAACATCCTCAAGTACATATTATATAAGACTTGATGTCAGTTGTACACTTTATTTTACCCCATATCCCCATATATCTTGCCATACCACATACTGCCTATTTCTGATTTACCTTTCTGCTTACACATGAAACATTACGGTGAAATTTCACGTGACTTTGTTTGTACTTGCCACATTTTTACCCCAAATAATTATACAAGTATGAGGTATTTTACTGTGTTCTTTACTGGCTTAACATCTATGAAGTAGACAATAATGGAACTTACCATCATATAACTTTTACCGAAAGATTTGGAGTTTGTAACTCACATTTAACCACTGAGAACCAAGAACTTCAGGGATTGCAAAGGCAAGCATTTCCAAACAATCAGCTGCTAAATGCATCGATTGCTTACTTTTTCGGTGTGTTTTAATCACCAATTTTGGTGGTTCCATTAAAAAAAGATCATTAGTTTGGTGGTTTCATTTAATTCATTGGAATTACAACAGGACCTTCAGGGATGAAACAGTAAAATAAAAAACCAAAAAAGCGATCAGTGGCAAAAAAAAAAAGTAAGCCTGCTATACTTGCCAAGAAGTGATTACTGAACAGAAAGTTATGTGAGACATTTTCTGTTGCGCTACTATCATCTGGCAGCTGGCACTGTCTAGTCTAATCAACACGTTAACCGTGTTCCACAATTAACTTGTGGATGTGGTCCCAGCAGCAGTCGCAATTCCAGCATCAAAACTCATTATCCTGCAACGTCTTCTGAGATCATTCTTGCAAATGCAAAAACATTTCGTGTCTGCATTTTGTAACAGGTTCATTTTGGTACATAGCTGACAGTTTAGATAAAGCGGCAAATCATTAGAGCTGAATAGCATTTACAAGCTTCAAATACTTACTGGTGTTTTATTATTTGGCTAGTTTGTAGCTAAATATGAAAAGCAGAAGTGAGGCTAGGTTGAGCTCAGTCACAGCAAAAGAGAGCTAAGAGTGAGACAAGGAGTTTTTTTGGAGCTTGTCTGAATGCAAGGAGGACCACCCTGGAAGCTGTGGTGGAACAATAGCAGTCTTCTTAGCAGAAATGACCAGTATCCAGATAAGTACCATTATTTTCACATATCTGAGACTTTAAATTAAACTTCTTGACGTCATACCAACCTCTTATTGTAGATTTAGCACTAAGCATTTTCCTTCATCTGAAAATGTACAATTACGGCATTTAGCAGATGCTTTTATCCAAAGCGACTTCCACTCCCTAACTATAGGGGACAGTCTCCCTGGGGGAACTTGGCGTTAAGGGTCTTGCTCCGGAACCCAGTGGTGGTATACTGAAGGTAGGATTCAAACCCATGACCTCTTGGCCCAGAGGCAAGTATCCTACCCACTAGGCCACCCCTACCCCTACTCCAACTCCTACACCTACCCCAACTCCTACCCCTACTGTTAAAATCTAGTTCCACTTGTGATTTCTCAGGTATCTCTAACCATTTCTAAGCATCAGTGATCATGTGGAGATGTGCAGTTTTTGTGCTCTGAGCCGATGCGACATCTAATATCTAAAACAAATGAGCTGCAATTTTTTTTTTTTGCTTATTAAGTATTCTTATGTCTTAATAATCCATATCCTTTTAGAAGCTTTTGCACTTGAAATGTGTGGCAGTTTGTAGCCTGTCCAAAAAACCGAAAACTAAATATAAAAAATGTAAAACATTTAGGCGAGCCCGACAAAATGCAACCATAAGAGGTCACAAGCCAGTGATTCCTTGTGCCGGTCCCAAGTCCGGA
>JBBIGA010067493.1:0-12184 GCA_037576975.1 Alestes dentex
TGTGTATTGAACAACTCATTATCTTGTTGTTGCTGTATTAGTGCATCACTTGTACAACTGCATATATTTTGGGGGGGGGGTTCAGTAAAATTGAGTCA
Source organism: Alestes dentex (assembly GCA_037576975.1). NCBI lineage: Eukaryota > Metazoa > Chordata > Actinopteri > Characiformes > Alestidae > Alestes > Alestes dentex. The sequence goes on from JBBIGA010067493.1 coordinate 99, forward strand.
GCACCTCCATCCTTTGGTAATAACTTTGAAAATGTCAGTGTGCAATTTACTGAACATACTAAAAAAAAGACTCTGCACAGGCCACATTTTTAAAATAGATGTGTTATCAGCTAAGTATGTGTATTTATAACAAAACATCCAAGAGTGCTAAGTTTTGGCATATTACTGTATATCTGAGATCCGTGTTAACACTTAGACTGACATTATTAAAGGGGAATTCTAAAGGTTTCCTAAATGTTTGCATACTGCATGATTAAATGGTTAAGACATAAACAAACTCATTCAGAGTGTCATGAGGATGTGTAAGAATGTTGGAGAAGGAAGTAGATGCCCAAGTGTAGCGTGGCGGATGAGCCCAATCGCGGAGACAAACAAGAGAGCTGGTGAACCACGCGCTTTATTCTGAGAACGCTCCAAACGGAGTAGAGATTCCCACCAAGGAATCCGCATTCTCACACACACACAGGACAGGGTAGCTAGAGTTGGGTAGAGAGGTGAAGTACTCACGGTACCATAAGAGAGAGTCGAGTTTGGCTCTGACATTTGAGTGAACCCTAATGTCTGGGTGTCGGATATCACCTAATTTCCTGTTTAAATACCCGCCACGTGCGTTACTTGGAGAAGCGATCCACTATGGTGAGGATGGTGTCCTTGCCCATGTATTCGGGGAGCCCAGTGATAAAGTCGAGAGCTATGTGGGACCAGGGTCGGTGTGGGATGGGCAGAAACTGGAGTTCACCTGATACAGTGGTGTTGGTAGTCTTGGCGCGGGTGCACGTGTCGCACACTTGGACGTAGGACCGGGTGTCCTGGCAGATGGTACTCCACCAAAAAGCTCTCTTTAGGAGGATGAGGGTTCGGGAGAACCCGGGGTGACCAGCTAGCGTGGAGGAGTTGGCCCACTGGAGGACTTCAGGACGGAGGTGCGTGGGCATGAACAGCCGGCCCGGGGTGTGTCCGCAGGAGGTGACTCCAAGGCGTGCCCCTGGCGCACTCGTTCTTCCAACCCCCACCGGAGAGGGGCCATGGAAGGACAGGGGATGGAGGACAGGCGCGGGTTACGTCTGGGGAGGCTCGGTCTGGTGTTGGCAGCCTTGGTGTTCTTAGACCCTGGACGGTAGGAGAGGTGGTAGTTAAACTGCTCGAAGAAGCGCGCCTGCCTCGGGTTTAGCTGTCTGGCTTGCCGAATGCTGATATGGGGGTAGGGGACCGTCCAGACCGTGAATGGCTCACTGCTGCCCTGGAGCCAGTGACACTATTCCTCTAGAGCCCACTTGATGACGAGCAGTTCTTGGTCCCCTACCCCCATATCGCTGCTCGGTGGGGTTGAATTTTCTAGAGAAGAAACCGCATGGGTGCAGTTTCTGGTCTGGACCTCGCTGTGAGAGGACGGCTCCTACACCCACATCGGAGGCATCCACCTCGACAACGAAGGGTTTGGTGTGGTTCGGATGGGAGAGGAGGATGGGAGCTGAGGTGAAGCGGTGGCTGAGGTCCCGGAAGGCTTTGATCGCAGCTGGAGTGAGAGTGAAGGGTCCGGTGGTGGGTTTGGGTAGGGGCCAGGAACGCATGGCTTCAAGCTTCTGAGGATCCATGGCCACACCCTGGGGGGAGATGACAAACCCGAGGAACGTGGTGGAATGCTGGTGGAATGCACATTTCTCAAACTTGCAGTACAATTGATGGGCCAGCAACCTCTGGAGGACTGCCCGGACATGCTGGGTGTGTTCCTCTTCATTCTTGGAGTAGATGAGGATGTAGGGGCTATGAGGAGGCAACTGCACGTCTCCGCCTTTGCCTGGGAGCAGAGCTCCCGAAAGGCTGGCCCCCATTGCAGGATTTTTTTCCTGCCTCCAGGAGATGAGGGGATCATGAAGCTTCAGCCAGGGGTGACCGAGGATGATGGGAGGACCAGAAGGTCTGGTGATGGAAAAGCGCATCTTCTCATGATGATCATCGATGGAAAGGTGGACGAAGGGTGTACATTTCGTGATGGGGCTGTTGGACAGGGGCCGACCGTCGACGGCGGTGATGTGAACAGGCGGAGTTAACACCTCAGATCGGATCTTCAACTGGGCAGTGTAAGCCTGATCGATGAAATTCCCTGCTGCCCCCGAATCGACGAAGGTGGAGGTCACGATCTGTCGGTGGCCCAGTTGGAGACCTACCTGGATGGTGAGGTGTGAAACGGTCGGTATGCAGGAGGTGGCGACCCGCAGACCAGGTGATTTCCTCCCCCTATTCACCTGGCCTGACCGTTTCCCGGATGGATGGCACAATGGTGTTCGTGGGAGGCGCAGTAGGCACAAAGGCCCTCGCGATAGCGGCGTTCCTTCTCCGCCGGTGACAGGAAGGTGCGTCCTAACTTCCGGCTAGCGAGCTCGTTCTTCATGCGGCCAAAGAGCCCCTCGTAATAGATGTCTGGACCACGATGGTCCGGAACTCCGCGGTGTATTTGCTAACACTCCGCTCACCCTGGCGGAAGGGTTAGAGCCATGAATCCACCACCACCTCACTCTCAGGATGCTGGAACGCGGCCTTGAGTTGCTGGGTGAAACTCTCATAGGAGTGAACCACAGCGCTGTCTGCTCTGAAGACCGCGGTAGCCCACTCAGCTGCCTGCCCGGCGAGGAGGGAGGTGAGGAGGGCGATCCGGTTTCGTTCAGTGGGTTAGTGGCTTGGCTTGAACTCAAACAAAAGAGACAAATGGGTTAGGAAGACATCACACTTGCCACTGACACCACCCCATTTGTCAGGTAAAGCGATTTTAGGAAGGTTGGTGGGTTGGGGGGGAATAGGAGCAGGTTGGACCGCTGGCTGGGGCGCTGGCTCAGCAGGACGATCAGTGTGGACCTGCCGCAGAGCCGCGAGCTACGCGTGGAGGGTGGCCACCTCCGTACGGAGACCCGTGACCTCCTGCTTGAGATTCACCTCCTGCTTGAGATCTCAACCGCCTGCTGAGTTATGGCGTCCCAAACACGGGCGATGTCCGCTGGGCTCACTTCAGACCCAGACATTCTGTCACGAGGATATGTAAGAATGTTGGAGAAGGAAGTAGATGCCCAAGTGCAGTGTGGCGGATGAGCTCAATCGCGAAGATAAACGAGAGAGCTGGTGAACCACGCGCTTTATTCTGAGAACGCTCCAAACGGAGTAGAGATTCCCACCAAGGAATCCGCGTTCTCACACACACAGGACAGGGTAGCTAGAGTTGGGTAGAGAGGTGATGTACTCACGGTACCGTAAGAGAGAGTCGAGTTTGGCTCTGACATTTGAGTGAACCCTAATGTCTGGGTGTCGGATATCACCTAATTTCCTGTTTAAATACCTGGCACGTGCGTTACTTCCGATGACCTGTGACGTCACGCGTCCTGGTGTGTGTGACACAGAGTGGTTTGTTGTGGAACACTCCACAGGGCAGGGGCGTTGGCTGAGCATGGAAAGATCCAGAGTTGGGCCCAGTTCATTGTAGGAAAGTTTTAGGATATCCTCCAGCACGTTTTCTCATTATCTAGTAAAATGCTTGTAGGACTTCAATACTGTTGATGTCTCACAGAAGGAATCACAAAAAAACTCTGTTTGGTCCAGTCTACTCGATAGTTGATCTATATCAAGGTCAAAACTCCAGTCAGAGTTTCACATCTACACAACATCTCAACAATGTCTTAATCAACTTCATAAACCTCTAGAATAATATAATTAGATTTGTACAATTCATAAATTGAATCTTGATGTATGACTATCTCTAAGTTATATTAAACTCTACTATGCATTTATTATTTTTTTATACTTTGCTTCAAGGACTGGTATTGGAATGGTACCTGGTATTGGTACCCTGACCTGAGATATCAGACTTAAAACATGAATTAGTGCATCTACTTATGCATATATGTTTACACACTGATTATAGACTCTGTATGTCCAGCTGTGATAACTCTGATTTTTGTTTTTACATTGTTGCTGTAGGAGTTGATCTCCAGCCCGGAGTTTATTGTTGAAGGAGCTGCAAGAACTGATATTTGTCAGGGAAGCTTGGGTAAGCTTAAATTTTCAGCCAGTCCAAAACACATATTATAAAGAACAGTTTGTAGCTCCCCTAAAGATAAGTCTTGTGAATAATTTCAGGGTGCTACCAGATGTTTACACTGTTCAAGCCTTGGAATAAATCCTAGGTTACATTATATTAAATCAAATTTGATTACATTTGGAAGGCTATTCTACAAATTTTTTTGAACACTTAGACACTTTCATGGCTTAATGAAACCTTATCCGTAACATAAATGTACTTTAATATTGCTCTGAAATTGCCAATATTAAAGCACATTTGAAACAAAATTCAGGGCTTCTTTTCTTTACTGTTTTCTTTATTTTGTAGAGCTGTTGTATGAAAGCAATATAACACTTGCATTAACACAGTTAGCACCACAGCTGTTATTTGTAATAAAGCACTCAGATATCTGTTACTTGAATAAAGGTGTTATTAATTGCAATATATCATATAATATAACATAATATAATACATGTCAATTTTTATGTGAAGCAGTTACGGTCACAAGATCATATGAGCTAAGAGCTTGGCTGGATGAGTCATGTCAAAATTTCCTGGCTATGTTAGGTTTTTGGCTTTGCCTTTTGGCAGCTTGTGCAGTATTGTTTTTTCATTTTTGCTTTAATTCCAAAACAGTCCCTGTTTTTTGCTGAAAGCATGATTGGAACACACAACCCAGCCTTGTACAAGCCTCATGCTTGCTTAGGTTTTCATATAGACACCATAAAGGACATTTATGAGGACATACTACCATTTAGTATATGAGTGGGATGATTCATCCATATTTCAAAGGAGATTAAACACAGTTTAGAGTGTTTAGAGTAATACAAAGATCTGTGTAAAAGTTATAAAAGCCAGGCTGTTCTCCAAATTAAATACATTTCTGTGGCGAACACAGTTTCATCTTTGTAGGATTTTTGGTAAGCAGAAGCCAAATGGGTGAGACTTTGAGGACCATGACAGAGTTCAGCATGGCCTACAAATTCCCCAGATCTGATCAAGCATCTGTGGAATGTACTGGAAAACCTGGTCTGTTCCATGGAGTTACCACCTTGCAACTTATATCCGGGTCGTGCCTGTCCAGGAATGAGGCGCAAATGCAGACTGACATTCTCTTTCTTTTATTTCTCCAAAACACAAAACAAAAGGCTTGATGGCCAAACTCAAACAGCAGTAGAAAACCAGGACGAACACAACCTAGGGTGAAGTGTGAGGGAGAACCACCAAAGCTTAACTGAAACTGACACATATATACATATATAGTGAAATACAAAACCCAAACACCTGAACCTAATCATCTCTTGATCCCTTGTTGGCTGTGGATCCTTAAGCCGACCAGGGGAACTACACCCAAGTGTATCAAAATAAGAGACCCCCATATCTATAGTCCAATGGTGGCCGGGGCATTACACTTGGCGCCAGATAAAAGAGCAGACCTTCACAGGTCTTGTGGAGTCCATGTTTTTTGTTATTCTCTGAAAACGGGGAAACTAGCCTACAGTTTGGAACTAAGTGATCATATGCTACTGTTGGTGTACAAATGCTGGAGTATTTCTTTAATAAAAAAAATATGTTGGAATGCTGTAGTCATGCTATTTTAATGCCCTTAGCCAGATTAGCTTGTCACATTATTTAGCACTGTGACCATTACGTTATCATGTACTGACTCGGTCTGTATTGTGTCTGTTTGTCTTAAGGTGATTGCTGGCTCTTGGCAGCCATTGCTTCTCTCACGCTCAGTGAAGATGTGTTGTCACGGGTTGTTCCAGCAGATCAGGGCTTTGGAAATAACTATGCTGGCATTTTCCACTTCCAGGTATACTGATACTTATGGGGTACTGTGCTAGGGCTCAAGTCTGTGCTTCAGCAGACCTAAGAATTCTTTATTTACATAAAGCAAACATTAAAGCTAAGGCTGCTGAAAGACAAACTGCATGTGTTTTGTTTTTTTTTTTTCATTTTTTAAATAACTGACCTTAGCTTAGTGTTTTGTGCTAAAGCTGCCTTTATGTGCTGCATCTGACCAAGCCATTTATGGTTAAGGATGGCAGAATGCATAGCTGTGTTTATATGTTTAATTAAACCTCTGCTAATTAGTGAAATTAACTGCTTATGGTCACTTTGGCCGATGCTATACATTAGTTAGAGGGGTAAAAAGCCTTCCAGCATAGGGTTGCAGAGCATTCAATACCTTTGGGATGAGTTGATGAGTTGAAGCAGAGTTTTCAGAAGAGTAGATGTTGTTGCAGTGGCAAAGGTACACTCCTTTGATTTCTGATATTGGATGAGAAGGTGTCTGCAAACGTTTGGGTATTCTGTGTAACCTCATGAGGAAAACCCAAAACTCACAAGTGAGGAACAAGCGAGGAACACCCTCACAAATCTCAGAGGAAGAGAGTTTTCAGTGTGTTTGCATACTTTTTGTATCACTTTTCACTCTTCTTTTCCACAGGAACTATTTTCTTTCACAAAATTTGATGTCTGAGGCATCTATGTGGTGTAAACAGAATGTGGTGTATTGTTAGGTTTAATACAAGGATATGAAAGAGGAAAAAGATCACTGACACGAAAGATTGACACATTCTTTCCAAGAAGTGTAAACATTGTTGAGACTGGTCTGTTTGTGGTCAGCCTGAATAAAGTCAGTTGTTTATGTGTAATTGTAACACTGTACTGTACATTCTTCACATTTTCCACAGTTCTGGCAGTTTGGAGAGTGGGTGGATGTAGTTATTGATGACCTGTTGCCTACCAGAGATGGAGAGCTACTGTTTGTTCATTCTGCTACAGGCTCTGAGTTCTGGAGTGCTCTCCTGGAGAAGGCGTATGCTAAGTGAGTGCATTTTAGTTAGCTATCTAAATAGTCTTAATGGCAACTAAACACAAAGATTTGGACTAGTCAAGTTATGTTCAAGGTGTTGAGAAAACTGGGTGTCATGACTGATGACCAGCTATTTTTCTCTGACCACATTGCATCTGTCTCTCGGTCATGTCACTTTGCCTTATACAACATCAGGAAGATCAGGCCATACCTGACTCTGTGTGCGACCCAACTCCTGGTACAAGCCATGGTTATCTCGCCTCTATTACTACAATGCTCTCCTAGTCGGTCTTCCAGCTTGCATGGTAAGACCCTTACAGCTGGTTCAGAATGTAGCAGCTCGACTGGTCTTCAACCAACCCAAAAGGTCGCATGTCACTCCGCTGCTGATTGACCTACACTGGCTACCCACGGCTGCCCGAATTAAGTTCAAGTCACTATCTCTTGCCTGCAGAGTGACATCTGGGTCAGCACTCAGCTCCCTTAACCTTATCATTAAGCCGGATGTTCCAACTCACTTCCTCTGCACCTTTGAGGAACATCTTCTGGCTCTGCCATCCCTACACACCAAGCAAACCCAGTCAAGACTCTTCTCTTTTGTGGTTCCTCGCTGGTGGAATGAACTGCCTAAGCCAACAAGAGCAACAGAATCCTTCTCTAGCTTCAAAAACCTCCTGAAGATTCTTCTTTTCAGAAAGCATCTTCTTGCACTACTAGTACATAAAGATGTTAGCACTTAGTACTCTCCTCTGGTTCTCACACTGTCCTGAAACTTGAATGTTTCCTCATATTGTAAGTTGCTTTGGATAAAACCCTGTGCCAAATGAACTTAATGTAATGTAATTTTTTCACAAAAGCAACAGAACATGAAAGGGAGTGTGTTATCATATCATCTTTGCAGTAATTAAGATCATTAATGTTCTTTTGCTTTATTACAGTTTTGCAGTATAAAGGAACAAGTAAAGCAACCAATCCTCACAAAAATGTGCTTTTAATACTGTAAAATGACCTACAGATGCATTTTTGTTCCAACATTGGACAAGCTTTACAGCACATTGGTAAAAATCCTATTTAGCCTTACAGGGGGTCCTCAAGTTATGAGGGTCTCGCCATACGATGTTTCGAGTTTATGACACTCACGTGAGCGAACTTGTTTAGTGGCGTGGCAGAAGAATGCGCAAAATATGCAGTAACGCGGCATATGTGTGAGGGAGAATGCTTATCTAAGCGCAAGTGTTCCGTTTGTGTTGCATTTTTGTCATTTTTTCTGTTACTACAGTATAGTGTACAAGTACAGTATATTTATGTCGTTTTCGTTTTTCTGTGGCTTAGTTGTGTTTTTATGTTCTAGATTACGATTTTACAACTGTGTTAGGATAGGATGGGCTAGGATGTGTTTTGACTTACACCAAAATTTGGGTTACATCACTGTCGTAGGAATGGATCTCCATTGTAACTTGAGGAGATTTAGCTGTATTTAGCTTGCAGTTTTGCAGTATTGCTCCTACATACATTACATACGTTACTTTAAAATACTACACTACTGATCTGGTCTGAGGTGGTGGTGGCCTAGTGGGTAAATGTAAAAGTCTAATTGGAACTAGGCAGACTGGCAACGAATTTGCAATGTCATGCTAAAAGAACACTCTCTTTATCTTGAAAGTGTGATCTTGCCAACAGTCTGTAAAGTCTGTTCAATGTAGCTAAAATTACTACGAACAAATGTATTTGTGGAAAGTCAGTTTGATTTGCAAAAATAAACAAGTAGCATATGGCAACTGTTTATCTCAGATTGTATGGCTGTAGCAAATTATTTGATTAAAACTGGAATATTATTAGCCCTGCAGCTCTCAAATACAGTGCTGTGAAAAAGTATTTGCACCTTCCTGATTTCTTATTTTTTTGCATGTTTGTCACACTTAAATGTTTCAGATTATCAAACAAATTTAAATATTAGACGAAGATAACCCAAGTAAGCACAACATGTAGTTTTAAGTGATGATTTTATTTATTAAGGAAAAAAACTATCCAAACCTATTTGGCCCTATGAGAATAAGTAATTGCCCCTAAACCTAATAACTGGTATTGCCACCCTTAGCATCAACAACTGCCATTAAGCGTTTGCAATAACTGCCAATGAGTCTTTCACATTGCTGTGGAGGAATTTTGACCCACTTTTCTTTGCAGAATTGTTTTAATTCAGCCATATTGAAGGGTTTCCGAGCATGAACCGCCTTTTTAAGGTCATGCCACAGCATCTCAATTGGATTCAAATTCTCCATCAGGATTTTTTGGGAGAGAGCAGAATTTATGGTTCCATCAATCACAGCAAGTCGTCCCAGTCCTGAAGCAGCAAAGCAGCCCCAGACCATCACACTACCACCACCATGTTTGACTGTTGTTGTTACGTTTTCTGAAATGCTGTGTTACTTTTATGCCAGATGTAACAGGATGCACACCTCCCAAGGGCAGCTGGATGGCCTGGTGGTTAGGGTGTTGGCCCTGCAATCAGAGGATTGGGGTTCAAATCCCACTGCTAGTGTCACTGCTGAGGTACCCTTGAGCAAGGTACCGTCCCCTCGCACTGCTCCCCGGGCGCCCACCAGCGGCAGCCCCCTGCTTCACTTCGTGAATGGGTTAAATGCAGAGAAAGTTAAACTTTTGTTTTTTGTCAGTCCACAGAATATTATCCTAAAAGACTTGGGGATAATCAAGATGTTTTTTGGCAAAAGTGAGACGAGCCTTGTTTTTGGTCAGCAGTGGTTTTCGCTTTGGAACTCTGCCATGCATGCCCAGTCTCTTTCTTATGGTTGAGTAATGAACACTGACCTTAACTGAAGCAAGTGAGGCCTGCAGTTCTTTAGATGCTGTTCTGGGTTCTTGTGTGACCTCTTGGATGAGTCGTCGCTGCGTTCTTGGGGTAATTTTTGTAGGCCGGCCACCCCTAGGAAGTTTCACCACTGTTCCATGTTTTCTCCATTTGGAATAATGGCCCTTGCCGTGGTTTGCTGGAGTCCCAACGCTTCAGAAATGGCTTTATAACCTTGTCCAGACCGATAGATGTCAATTACTTTGTGTCTCATCTGTTCCTGAATTTTAGATTGCGGCATGTCTTCCTTTTTTGGGATCTTTTAGCCTACTTTTTAAGTGATCTATTGATTCAACAGTAATCAGCAATCAGACCTGAGTGTGGCTAGTGAAATTGCATTCAGCTTTCCAAACAATGTGATTAACCAAAGTTACTTTTATTTTTCACATAGGGCCATGTAGGTTTGGATAGTTGTTTCCTTAATAAAAAAAATCAACACTTAAAAACTTCACTTTGTGTTTACTTGGATTATCTTTGTCTAATATTTAAATTTGTTTGATAATCTGAAATATTTAAGTTTGGCAAACATGTAAAAAAAAAGAAATCAGGAAGGGTGCAAATACTTTTTCACAGCACTGTAGCATTAACAGTGGTCTGTTTTTCCCAGTGGTCTGTTCTTCCATTTAGTGGTATGTCCCTCTCATGTGGCAGAATTCACAATTTTACATTTTTATTCATGTATATACTCACAACAATATCTAGCATGCATCATACAAACATGTCATAAATCTGATTATTGGAGAAATCCTAATCCCAATTTTGACTGTTAGCCTAGTCAATGATCTATAGGTTAAAAAAAGCCAACCAAAAGTCAACATTCGTGGAACTCTTACCTTGTATGTAAGGAAAGCAGGAATCCTGGCTTCATTTAGTCCAAAATAGGACTAGAATGCTTTTCACTTTTTGAATTTGTCTTGCTTTGTGTTATTACTTGCCCCATGTCTAAGGCTGAATGGCTGCTATGAGGCTCTCTCTGGGGGCTCCACCACTGAGGGCTTTGAGGACTTCACTGGAGGAATAGCAGAGATGTATGAGCTAAGATCAGCTCCACACAACATGTTCCGAATCATCCAGAAGGCTCTGGACTCTGGAGCTCTTCTGGGATGCTCCATTGACGTAAACCCCTTTTGAAATATCTGTTGCTCACTCTAAAGTTACTCATGGTAAAGGAATGCTCAACTTAAAATCTTTTTGTTGCATCTATAAGTGAATTACCATAGGCAAATTTCCTTTACCAGAATACCCATTCACTCAAAACTGTCTTGCAACAGAAGACATTGTGCACTTGCTGGATTCCTTACATGAACATTTATGTACATATGAATACTTTTATTAATTTTGCAAAGTAGTTAATCCATGCAATTTGTGCAAGTTTCAGAGATGTTTTTCTCATCAGAGGTTTTCCAGGCTGGTGAAGAGTTTTCATGGGAAATTTTCATTAGAAATGTTTCATAGCTGTTCCAGTGGGTTTTTTTTTTTGCATAAACATTGATAAGAGCAGCTCTAGTGAGACTCATGCTTGTCTCATCTTAGAACAGGTATTGTTAGTGTCTATTGGATCTAGTTTTGAACTGGCATTATAAAATGATGTATTGTGATTGTTTATTCACATTCAGCAACTGACCAATGGGCTCTGTTATAAGTGAGTTTTGTAAGTATAAGGAAATATTTAGAAATTATTGTCTATGGTAACCAGTAGTAACTATGCAGCAGAGCACACTATGTAAATAATACAAAAAAACAAAAACAAAAATACAGAGTAGCATATATATATGTATATATTACACCAAAAGAGACTTTAATAACACTGTATTCAGACACATAGACTTTCATTTAGAGTTGGCCCCACTTTGCAGCTGCTATAATGCTTCCACCCCCCGTGCTCTGTATTCTGAGGGTAGCTTGTTTTTCTATAATAAACTAGATACAACGTGAATGCCATGCAGTGGCAAATAGCTTTGGTTTGATTTTACTACATTAATGTTTATGTTGAGATTTACAGAAATATTTGAACTGCAGCTTAAAGGGAACACTGCTGTTAAAAAGCTCCTTATTTGTTTAAAGTGCTCGCAAGCCAAATGTTATTGCACTTTTGTTCATATGGCAGTGCTATATATATTTATATTTATATTTATAAATATATACAGTATATATAATCCTATAAAAACGTGTCCCCCTCACATTTCATAATTATTCGTTTGGACCCCCCACATTTAATATAAATAATTTGTTCACCCAACGCTGTTGAATCATGAATCTTTCGCAAAAGATTCCACTTCACTTAATCGATAGAAGAACACACACATCACTGGAAATCCGAGCAGCCTGTCTGTGCACTGCCGGTTCAC
>JBBIGA010067504.1:0-12183 GCA_037576975.1 Alestes dentex
CACACACACACACACACACTCACACACACACACACACACACGCACACACACACACACACACACACACACACACACACGCAAACATACACACACACACACACACACACACACACACACACACACACACACACACACATACACATACATCTCCTAACAATACTAAGCACATACAATATAGAAACACAACCACTATACATTATTGTCAAGTACAGGTAAACAATGTTTTGCTTGGTTTTTATTTAAGTGTTTTTTTCAGTCCAGAAGCACTACTATACTTCCTTGAATTCCTTGAATGTGCATCAAACTGTGTCCTATACTATATAGGATTTTGAATAAAGATTTTCAATAGAACGGAAAAAACAGTCCATTGATTAAGCTTAACTTGACTCACCTAGAATGTAATTTTGTTTCTTCTGAAATAAAGAAGAAACTAATGGGGACTTAGTGCCCTTTAACAGGATTTTATGGCATTTAGCCTCTAGAGCATTAGGGGAGGTCAGCAATTGATGTTGGATAATTAGTTCTATATCACAAACTCCAACTCCACTCCAACTCAGTCCAGAGATATTGGAGGAGGGGCATTTCTCTATAGAATGCAGTTCCAGCGCTCCATGGTCCAGTGCTGGTGAGCTTTATACATCTCTAGGTGGCACTTGGTGTTGGGTATTGTGTCCTTAGGCACATGTGTGGTTGCTCTGACTGTCTGATTCTATTGACAGTGCTACTCTAGGGAGATTCTAGACAGATTTCTATGGACATCTGTGTTAGTAACTGCTGCATCTACTAATTAGAAGGGACGTCTGGAGACTTTTGAACACAAGCTGTAAGTTATAGAATTACATATGAATGCCAAAAAAAACTGTACACCTTTGTGTATTTGTATTAAAGCTCTGTTTTTGTGCAGCTACCAACAAGTCCTCATGCTGAAGTTTTTCATGTCTGTGGAGCCGGATGGCGTGAGAGTGAAGGACAAGGGAAAAAAGTAAAGGAAAGACAGAGAGGGGGAGTTTTGGAGGGTCAACCCCAGAAGCAGCTGCTCCGGTCATTAAGTCCTTTCGGCTGAAATCTGGTCTGACTGCATTAACTCTGTAGTACCCCTCACATAACCAGTGTGTGTGTGTGTGCATGCGTGTGGGTGGGCTTCTTCATGCAAGGGGTATACACTACACTGAGTAATATACAGAGCGGAACACGAGCTTATACGTGTGAGAATCACCTTGTCATATGCTCAGATGTATTGGAGTTGGCACCTTTTTTATATATGTGTGTGTGCTGGGAACTTAAAACGAGTAAGTGGGGCCCATGCTTGTCTTCTTTACCCCAGGTGGAATTCATTGAAGGAAGCACACACACTCACACACACATACACACACACACACACACACACACAGCAACTGTGTCACATTGCAGACAGAAATACTCCACCAGCTGCATCAGGCCTATAAACAATGCTGCATTATCACAAAAGCTATTTACACTGGTTATATTCTCCAAACTGTTCATTCTGTTTGCACAATTCTTAGAATGCCCAAAAGAATCTGTACCTAAGCTTCTATTTATACTTGGTTACACTGTTACACTGTCTATACAGTGTATACTGGTGATATTGTCTATACTGTCATACTGTCTGCACAATTCTTTAAGAATGTGCAAATCTTTAAGAAAGTATACTCAAGCTGCTCTATCACTTTTTTTTATACTGTTTTCTACTGTTATACTATCTATACTGACTATACTGGTCATACTTTTTGCACATTTTTCAACTGTTGCACTATTTATTTGACTTATATTTATATACAATGCACAGAGAGCTGTCCACACACTCAGCAAACCCTGACCTTATGTTATGCTTCCTATTTGCACTGTTTTGTTTGTTTCACAATGTCTTATGCCTGTCGCACTATATGTGCACTGTGGAACCTGAGCATCACCATTTCTTCTCTCTGTATACTTTTATATGGTTGAGACGACGAGAAAGTTCACTTTGACTTTGACTTGTAATGACTGCAGACACAGTAATATGTTGCTTTAGGAGAAAGATGTCTACATAGATGAGACACAGAAGAGTCAAAGGAGACATGAGAGTTAAGTTACGATAAACATGAGTGTTCTTTTCTTGGCAAATCTGGGTTTGACTTTACTGAGATCTCAATACTCAAACCCAAGAGGAGACACATGTGAGGGGTCTTTTAGCTCAGCATAATGAGCTGAGCGTCTCCTTTGTCTTCCAGATGATCTCATTGTTGATCATTTCCACATGATTTTCATATGAATTGTGATGCTAGTGCACACATTGAAATCAAGTAAATGCAGTGCACTGATTTGCTCAGTATGTTTCGCTGCTGTTCTCACTCTTTCTTCTGAATCGTTAAAGTGGGGCACCTACAATGCTTCAGCAAATGCTCCAGCTTCAGACGGAAAGGAGAAAAAAGTCTGTATCGCTCTCTTGAGGGAGAGCAAGAGGGGGCAACATCTGGAAAACATTAAAACCTCTACAGAGAAGGAGAGATAGATAGAGTGAGAGAGAAATAGAGGGAGGGAGAGAGAGAGAGAGGGAGGAATGTTATCCAGACTTGTAGCACGTTTGATTATATAGTTGTTCCACACTGTTGCACTGCATAGACCCTTATGTTTACTTTCATCTCGTCACACCCGCGTTGTAGATAGAACACACACACACACATACACACACACACACACACACACACACACACACACACACACACTGTGATTACAATCCGGGGGAATGCAAGGTAACAGATGTGAACTACATTTGTGGGTTAAAAAAACAGCTTCAGAGAGTTTCAGAACAAGACAGAGCGAGGACAGCGCCATCTGTTGACCATGAACAAACATTTACACCGTAAAACAGTGACGTCTGGATCTGAGCTCTGTTCTGAACCATTTTAGCCACCATTTTAATCACGTGTGTAAAAAGTGATAACTGCTTGAATGTTTTGATGCCTATATTGTGCATTTTCAGCTGTCCTCTGAACATTGTGCCTATGTCTATAACTTCATAATTATTCACCCTCGGAACACTCATGTTGCTTGTTGACCGTGACGGGTGAGTATTGGCAGGTCAAGTCAAGTAGGTGTTTATTGTCAACCTTATACACAGTACGCAGTGAAATGAAACAACATTCATCCAGGACCACAGAGCAACACAAAACAACACAAGACTACACAAGTGTGGACAATGACCACACAGAGTGTAAAAAGAAAGTGCAAGACCTAAAAACACATAATGTTACCGACTGTGTTCCATCAGTGTGTGATTCTTGTTTATGAGTTAACAATGTGTGTGTGTGTGTGTGTGTGTGTGTGTGTGTGTGTGTGTTTAGGAGAAGGAAGAGGTTCAGGAGTGTGTTTGCATGTAGGAAGTATATTTCAGACTGGAAAGGGAAATAATTCCTATCTGCTGTAAGGTCCTGCTGACCAAGGCGATACAGCTGCTCTTTAGTCTGCCTGAAGAATGTGGTTAGGATGGGTTCTTGTCACTGAAGGTGGTGTTGAGGGTCCAAGTGAGCTTCTCTGTGTTATGAACACCAAGGACACCACTTGGTGCTCTGTACAGTCTTCACAATGTGCTCTCTTGAATTCAACAACCATCTCTTTTGTTTTGTACACATTAAGATACTGGTTGCTGTTTCTGCACCAGTCATTTCATAAGTGAACTTGATGATGTGTCTTGAGCTGTGCATTGCTGCACAGACATGGGTCAGCAGCATGAACAGCAGGGGGCTGAGCACACAGCCCTGGGGGACCCCTGTGCCCACTGTGGTGGGCCTGCAGATGTTTCTCCTGACCCTGACTCAGATCTCCCAGTCAGGAAATCCAGGATCTGGTTACAGAGGAAGATGTTCAGGCCCAGAGGTATCAGCTTTCATATCAGATACTGAGGAATGATGGTGCTGAATGCTGAACTGAAGTCCATGAACAGAATACTCACATACGTGTCCTTTTTATTTAGATAAGCCTCTCAAAGTGATTTATGATGATGAGTATGAATGTGACAGGACAGCAGATCACAGGGGTGGTCTTCCTTGCTACCATGTTGTTCTGTGCCTCAAACTGCATAGAAGTGATTTTGTGCATCTGGAAGGGAGGCCTTATCATCACAGACAGGTGAAGATGTCATGTAGTTGATGACTGTCTGGATGCCTTGCCACATGGGCCGTGTATCCTCAGTGTCTGTCCTGGAAGTGGCTGTAGATTTTCTGCACTGGGGAAGTCACTGCTATGATGGGACACTGAGTGTGGAAGCACACTCACCTCTGTAGTCATCCCTGGCTTCTGGTTGGGGCATGTGGTGATAGTCTTGGAAACAGTAACATCATCAATGCACACACTAATGTAGCCTGTCACTGATGCTGTGCACTCCAGGTTTGTTCAAAAGAGTCCTGAAACACAGAAATGACTCCTGGGGTCCAGTTTTTTGTCCACTTCAGAGCAGGCTAGGCACGTCTGACAAGCAGTCTGTATGCTTGGATTAGCATAACAGAGATTAGTATAGTCGAGGTGGGGGTGGCACTCAGCTCTGTACGTGGCAGTGTAGTTGATATAAACAAGATCCAGCATGTCCAACTTTCTTGTTGCAAAGTCTGCATACTGGTGGAATTGAGGGAGTACTGACTTGAGATGCACATGGTTGAAATCTCCTGTGACGATAAACAGCCTAGCCGAGTATGAGCTCTGAGGTTCACTAACTGCTCTGTTGCATTTCTGTTGACACGGAACATGGTGAGCCCATCGTGCTGAACGGTGGCATCCGGAATGGTGCCGCCGAGCCATATTTTCATAAAAACAAAAAAGTAAAACACTCTAAAGATGTGGTCCAGTTTATTGACCAGGTTGCAGACATTGCTGAGTAGGACAGACGGTAGGATAGGGCGACTAGGGTTAACTTGTAGTCCTGTATGGACCCCTGCCCATTTGCCACAATTTCGCTTCCTTATGAGGTCTGGAGGTCTGGAGGCCTGGTCACAGATGGCTGATTGCTCCAGCAGTCGACATGTAAAGTTAGTTACTAGTTATTGTGCATGTTTTCTGTATATTTTACTTATAGTGAAACTCATCTGAGTTTTTCCTGCTCAAAACTCTTGCCCTTGTGCCAACAATGTATGCCCAGGTATGTGAAGCTCTCTATGTTTCTCTCTCGCTCTCTTTCACACACACACACACTCACACACACACACACACACACACACACACACACACACACACACACACACACACACTCACTCACACACACAGACGCTGTACAAAATTCTCCTCCTCCTTCCCCTATTTTTTGGCAGTCTTTGTTCTTAATGTGTGTTTCCCAGTCTTTCCCTTTCTCTCGGTGTCTTTTTTTCCTCTCTCTCTTTCTCTCTCTCACTCTCTTACACTGGCTTCAGAAAGACATTATACAGAGGATTTGACTCTAATTTTTTGGTCACATATGCATATAACCATGGAAGCAAACACACAAACTCATGCACAGAGAGTTTAATTGTATATTGTGGTGAATTCATGTTTCTGTATGACCTACTCTACCAGTCAAACAGGCTGTTTCTCTTCCTCTGCTCTCATGTGCTCTTAGAGAGAGAGAGAGAGAGAGAGAGAGAGAGAGAGAGAGAGAGAGAGAGAGAGAGAGAGAGATTATGTATTAACAGTATTTCAGTTGTGTTCTTTTTGCTCTATGCTAATAGGTCACCCTTTAGAAAGGACATTGTTCCACATTAGTATCTTCTCCTCATACCGCAACAGAAAGTCTCTGGATATTTTCTCTCTGTGCCTACAGACTTTAGATTCAAGATACACCAGCAGTACCATGAAGTTTATATGCTCTATGTACAATGTACAACACAGGTCACCTGGACCTTTTGTTCAGTGCCACCGCTGAGTCTAAATGCTCCGTTGGAAGTATACAATTGCCCGTATGCCTATGCAGGCATGCCACAGAGATGCCACAGCAGGCCTCACCATTTGGTGGCAGCTTGTTGGTGGCTGCCCACTGCTTCACTTGGTGAATGGGTAAAATGCAGAGAAAGAATTTCACATTGTTCACACTGTGTGTGGTGCCATTAGAAAACTAAACATTAAAAATCTAACATTAATCTAAAACTAACTCTAATATGGCAAGGAAAATGTTTTTGGGTAGCAACATTAATAAAACTCCAAGTCTTTAGTGTGGTGGAGTCTAAAGTTAAAACATATTTGTTGCATGTAGCAATTTTTAAAGGAAATCTTAAAACAACAATGTGGTCCATATGCTCAAGAGCTGGAATCCTCATACAGCAGCAAAACTTTGTCTGTCTTTAGTCTTCCTCAGTTTTTGAAGATACATTTAATGTCATGATTTTATTGTGATGTTTTAAATGCTCATTTGAAGGTTACAGATAAAGCTGATCACATTTTTGTTATATGTTTAATGTTTGTGTTTGAGCTATTATAGTGAACACACACTACTAGTTATGTGAACTACCAATCACATGGCATGTACACTCTAAACAAATAAAACCTTTGCCACTAATCATGTTGCTATTTATGGTATTTTTGAACAATTATTTATGCTGTTTACCTCAATCTCTGCATTTCTCTGCATGTTTTGCACAAGTAAAAACTCACTAGTGATGTTACTGCTCCTGTCAAATGCACTGTATGCTCTCTTGTCCTGTAAATGCTCTTGTGTTTCAAATGAGTTTCATTTCGTAATGTACTGTGTATATTGTTGAAATGACAAACACCTACTTGATTTATGTAAACAGCGCATGACTAGAGTTTGTATATGGGTGATTCGAGTTTGTGTATATAAGCAAGCACATGTGTGTGTGGGTAAGTTTTGTAAATGGACAGGACAGGGAGTCCCCCAGGTATGCAGCAGTGCAGGTAGGCGTTTCCGACCTCTCTTCCCAGCTCACAGTGAAACCATGAAAACCACATTCCTGGATATTTCCTCTTTCTCGTTCATTCTCTCGCTCTCTTTCTCATTACTGGGGTGTGTTGAGTTGAGAAACTGTTAGTGGTGGCATTCCTCACGATACCTGGCTCTACATCCTATGGCAACAGAAACTATTGCACAGGCATTCCTAAGGCTACTTTCTGTCTTTCAGTGTCCTGAGCACTGAAAGTATTTAGAAATGCATTCACAGGGCCTCTTCTCTCTGCTTTCCACTTGAGCGGTTTCTGGAGAAACCAGCTGTTACAATGCCAACCCGAGTATGACCATGATCAAGGACACCTTAAACGGTCAAATACAGTCAAAAATTGGTAACTTGGCTAACCACAAATTAAAGGTGACAAAATTAGCTGTTGTGCATTGTCATGGCCAAATCTCCTTCAAAAAGTACCTCAAAGACTGGAAAGGAGCTGTAACTGAAGCATGTTCGCAACACAGCAACTTTGTGCACATCTCAGAACTTAGTGTAGATGTGGGCAGATGATCTTTCAACCATGTACATAGTACATGGCAAAATGAGACAACGTCTAGGACCATGGTGCAACACAAAGAACAGAAACAGAAACAGAACACCTCAAGACTATCCAAATGCAGGCGTGACAGGATTAAAGAGATTGCGAAAAAACCCACACATGCACACACAAGAGCGACAGTACAATAGTGTAAAGAGGCTGTGACACTGGCACAGGCAAATTTCTTTTTGACCACAAAGAAGAAAAGGAAATAGCAATTGAAATTTTGTTATCTGTAGTATTTGAGGTATGAGGGTTTTTGAGGTATCTGTACATAAACATAAAAAAATGCTTTGAATTGATATGGGGCTGTTTGGACATTTGGACTTCTCTTATAGTTTACTGTAGGAGGACTTGCTGTAACACTTGCACTTAATTAACATACTCCAAAATGGTGCTATATTATGATAATAATTAAGGTGTGAATTCTGTGACTTATGCAAACAACATAATAGTTGAAAAACATTTCTTATGAGAAATGTTACTTGTATGGCACAAAAACAGGTGGATCTCAAGAACACTGAAAAATCTACTTGTTTAACTGCATGACATATCCATGTAACTTTTTAACTAGTGTCAGACTGCGCTCTACTCGTCCCTGATCAGTGTGAACCAGAGCTGTCAGCATGTAATGGAGGCAGTTTTGAATTTGCGTTATACAGTCACACATTCCAAATGTTTATTCAATTCATTCATCAACTGCACGGTGTTTCCTTTATAGGCAATTTAGTGGGTTTTTCATGCTTTGGTGAAATGTGTCTAAATTATTATTATTACACAGAAAAAATCCACAGGTGTACACGTCATTGTACTAAAGCAAGTGACAAGAACTGTTTATTTTTAAATAGGATAGCAAACATAATATGTACGTGCTGAAGATACCAAGCACAAGTACAAGCTGTCATGTGTGTCACATGCTTAAAAAATGTCTGACAACTACTTGAGTGATTTATGATCTATGATCTCATAATGCTATTACTTGCAGTCTATTGTGTGTACTTAAGTGGATTTGTGCAAAGAAAATAATCGTAAAACAAATGCTAGGTGAAATTCATCACTATACAACAGTAATAATTAGGTAGTAACAGATCAGCAATGCCCCCCCAGGGACAAGCCCTGCCCCCCTGAGGCTGGGGCGTGACCATGGGGGGCTGGGGTGGGCACTGCCCGCCCGGTGACAAGCCGTGCCCACCCTGCGAAATCCTCCGTCTGTCCAGTGAAAACTCTGGAGGAAAAAATTGCATAGGTGGCTTATTAAAAAGCAAACATCTTCAATCTCTGTCGCTAGCAGCCTAGCACCGCTGCTACCAACACGGAGCACGGCACACCCCAGGCATTTTGAGCCGCGGTCCAGGGGTGGGTGTGGTACGTGATCCGGGCCGGCAGACGGGATTCCGCACCGGCCCAAAATTGACATTGGCCCACCGGTATACCTGATGGCCAGTCCAGCTCTGGTAGTACCCCCTTGGACGGATCTATCTGTCACCGTGTCCACCGGACCCCGCCTCATGTGTGGGCTGTGTCTGAACCAGAGAGACGAGACGTGTGTTTATGCGACAGAGATAAATTGCCAAGATCCGGCGCACTATTTAAATAACAGTTAGTAAAAATGCAACATCCTGAGTGTCCGAAATTAACTAAACATCACCTCCCCTTGTTCACTAGTTAGAACCCCTATATAGCAAACACTATGTAGTGAACAAGTGAACGAGTGAACAAGTGCACTTTTCGGACACAGCTCTTGTTTCATTACATGTCTGAAGGATCCTGCTGTTTATACAGAAGCATGCTTTCTCCATCAGAGGTGAAATCATGCACACTGATGTGAAATGACATATGAATGCGACTAATTTGAGCTGATATGAAAATATGACATCATTTAAATCTAATTACATAAACAGTAGGCTTCTTTTTGTTAGGTTCATCTTATGGCTACACTCATTCAACAGTTTATCAGCTGCATCTGCCATACAGGCATGAGTGCAATTACTCACTGAGTTGCTGCACAATTTATCAGTCACTCTCTACCCCATCTTTCAGTGGAATAGGCCTCCTAAGTACCAGTGGACTACATACCTTTATTTTCAGTACTGATTGAAAATGTGTTATGTGTTTTTACTCATATATCTGAGATGACATTATTCATTTTGTGCAGTGCATTTCATCTGCTTTCAATGTAAGTCAGTGTTATTTTTATTCAAAGCATTTTGGGCCGTCTTGCCATTTGTCATTAAATTTTGATACCCTGTAAAGGGCAGCTACCATCTGGAGATGGAATAATGTAAATTTCAAAAATGGAGACACAAGGTTTTGTTCTAACATTGTTATTAACATTGTATGTGTGCATGTATGCGATACCTGCAACAGCTGTCTGCAAGACTTTGTGAATATGACTACCATTGACAAACTACTGCATAAAGAGACTGTTTTCATTCAGAAAAAACTTTGTATGTTTTACAAGTATTCAAGCTGTTTTTGCATGGTTTCTACTGGCTGAAGATGATGAGTCAAATGAATCATTAAAAAAAACATTTTTGGGTTTGTTCAGGCCTTTTAAATGCTGTTAACTGTGATTTCTCTCTAAACCCTAAATAGAACATTTCATTTTACACTTTTCCAGTAACCACACCATACAGAAACCCTGTGTATTAGAACATCTAGCCTTAGATCAGCAGTTCCTGTGCAAAGTTTGCTTTCACAGATTATCAGTACCCATCTGCTTATCATTGGCACTGCTGGCACACATGTCTGGGCAATCTCATCAGATAGGATGTAAGTGTACGCCGGAAGAACCTCAACAGAGATACAGGTCGAAAAACACTTACACATGTCACACCAGCGTGGGGAACGTGTGGAATGTGAATAGACAGAAACGCAGAAAGACAGAGAAAGAGAGGGAGAGGGGGGGTGTATACAGGAAAACATTAATTGTTGAATTAAAGAAACTGGCCTGGCGTTGTCTTGGCTACCTGAACCACTGAAACTGGCAGAATTCCAGGTACAAATGATGGAGCAAGAGGGAACAATGGGAATCCCTCACAGTCTTAAAATAGCTGAGTGATGAACAAATAGCTTTCTGTCTCTCAGCATATGCTTTTTACATAGGAAATATGTGAAAGAGAGAGAGAGAGAGAGAAAGAGAGAGAGAGAAGGGAGAGAGAAAGAGAGAGAAAGAGGGAGAGAGAGAAAGAGAGAGAGAAAGAGGGAAAGAGAAAAAGAGAGAGAGAAAGAGGGAAAGAGAGAGAGAGAGAGAGAGAGAGACGCTTCACCTCATATATGCGATACCTGCAACAGCTGTCTGCAAGTCTTTGTTTGTGAATATGACTACCATAGACAAACTAATGCATCAAGAGACTGTTTTCATTCAGAAACAACTTTGTATGTTTTACAAGTATTCGAGCTGTTTTTGAATGGTATCTACTGGCTGAAGATGATGAGTCAAATGAATCATTAAAAAAAATATTTTGGGGTTTATTCAGGCCTTTTAAATGCTGTTAACTGTGATTTCTCTCTAAACCCTAAATAGAACATTTCATTTTACACTTTTCTAGTAACAATACACCTCACTTTAACAGAGACACTTGCTATTGAACATACTGACTGCTTCTGCTGCTCCCTGATAAAAGAAAAACGTTTCTGCTGGTACCTGTTCAGAAAAAAAAAAAAAACAGATTTATAAATGTGAACTTGCTCGGAAGGTGCCTGTTCTGATTGTGGTTCTAGACCATGGGCAGCGGTGTTCTGATGGTTCATGCTACCCTGCCGAAAAATGCTCCCTTTAAGTTTATACAGTTCATACAGTTTGTAGTCAGTTTATAACACGGATAATTATATGAAATAGGCAAATAATAGCCTCTACGTCTCGGTTGTTTTTCAGGAGGGGATTATAATGGTTTTAAAGCTATAATGGTTCTGGTGCCCTTGCTTTGGATTCTGAGGGTACCTTTTTTTCTATAACAAACTAGATAAAATGTGAATGCCCTGCAGTGGCAAATAGCTTTGGTTTTAAATTTAATTTGATTACATTAATGTTTAAGTTGAGATTTACAGAAATATTTTAACAGCAGTGTTCCCTTTAACACAGTTACACATATACAGTTAAAATGCACCTTATTTGTTTCAAGTGTTTGCAAAGCAAATGTTATTGCACTTGTTATTATAGCATTACTTTACAAATAAAAGTGCACAATACACTACTTTTGAATTCATTATTGTATTTTGCGTATAACAATGCGATTAAACTGTTTCATTGTTGCCCAGCAGTAATATATATATATATATATGTGTGTGTGTGTGTGTGTGTGTGTGTGTGTGTGTGTGTGTGTGTGTGACTTCAGAGGCAGGAGTCGACGCCCCCTGAGAGAAGTTGACAAGTCGTGTGTTTTTTTCCTCTCTCTCTGCCCTCGCTTGTGTACGCAATGCAATCTCTTCCTCTGATTGGCTGATGCCGACATGTATTCCTTGGTTTAACCAATAACTATAGTCCCTTCATAAAAGGGGAGGTACCGTTGGCACGTAGAGTGGAATCTAAACACGAGACCACAACAAGAGAGACACGGCAGCAGAGAACACAGACACTCATCACATGTGTGGAGATCCTTCATTCTAGACACACAAACAGCACGGTGACTTGCACAACTTGGAAGTCAGGGTTAAAGTACAGTAACAGTACCGGCGTTCTGCACAGCATCTGAAACGGCACCACTAGCTAACATGGCTAACGCTAGC
>JBBIGA010067555.1:0-12181 GCA_037576975.1 Alestes dentex
CAGGTGATCACTAATCAGTACCTCATGAAGCAGAATGAGGTGCTTGTGTAGGAATTTAACAGACACTGGCATGGAATAAGTGTCATACTCACAGAGATGCTGATTTAAAAATAAATGGCATTCTTTCGGAGATGTATGTTCAGTCTGAGTGAGGCGTCGTATTTTGTAAAAGAGTGTTTGTATGCCCCTGAACTGAACTCACTCTTCTCTCGGACTCATATACTGTACACAGACGCATATAAATTGGAATATAATTATGAAAATGATGACAAAGATAATTATAATGATGATGATGATGATGATGATGATACAATCAGATGCAAAAGTTTAAACACCTCTGGGCATGTTTTGTTGATTTTGTGTGACAATTAGTTAACATATGCTCTGTGGTGAACTTTAAATGTGTCATTTCTTCTGCAATTCCTAGTGCTCAATTTCTATTTATTTGCTTAGGTTAGGAAAAAAAGAATATAATATGGCATGACATTTGCACAGGACACTTTAAATACATCCAGCCATCAGAATGCAGAATCTCCTAGTGGCCCTGGAGCCTCCAGATTGTAATTTGTGAAGGATTAATCATTATATAAAAGGCACTCATGTTATAAAGACCAATCAGCAGCCTACAGCCCAAAACTTTGCTGTTCAAAAATCGTGATCAAAAACCACATGATCTGGTAAGTTTTCATGTTTATTGTTTTATTCTACTAGTTCTACAAGAATTAGAAAAACTTGCATGAAAAAAATGTAATATATATTGTGCCCTATTTACCTTGATTCAAGAAGAATTTAATACAGGAGAAACTAAAAAAGTATTTGATGTGATTGTGTTGAATGCAAACTATTCTGCCAAGCATTTCCAACTGTACAATAATGGCTATAATTTGAAGCACTTTGAATCATACTTCATTTTCAAGAATAGATAAATCACACTTCCACCCAACACACTACCAACCTCTCTAAAGAGAGGGTTTGTGATAAAGGCTGTCTGAAGAACACATGAATCGTACAGAATTCGTCCTTCGCTCTGTTGTGTCCAATTGTGCCTACAGTGGAATGCCAGTGCATCAGTTCCAGCCAGACGCTCAGTCACACCATCTCCATCCAGCTATGAATGTTCTGCTCCAACGCAAAGCTGCACATTTCTCTTTCATCCAATATTTTGGGTCTGTACTGCCTTTATTCCTGGATGGGTTGTATTTTTGTCTTCCCCATTATTTGTGAGGCCATTTCTGTAACTAATGGATTCCATTCATCTTTCATTATGCATTAAGAGGCTCATTAGAGTGAGATGGACCAGGATAAACAGCTGCCTGGCTCTCAGAGTGTGTATATATGTGTGTTTAGCACTCAAAGGCACGGTGGGAAGCTTAGCAGGACGCCCACAGCCTGGTCCATTTTAATGCCTCATTACTATACCGGCATTAACAGAGTGCTTTTTACGTTTGTGAAATTATAAATGTATATTTTATAAATGTGAACAGAAATGTATGGTTTCATAAACATAAAGACTGGTTAAAAAAGCTGACAATTAAAAACATTGCTGTATTTACAGCATAAGACGTCAATGGTAAGAAGTAATGGACTTTTTGCAACATTGTGGTTTAATTGTGCCCCATTCCATTTGCCAAACTGTTTTCATTTTTGGGAACTTAAAATTTCAAAATCTTCAATAAAATGTCAGTTTATGGTCATGGAAGCACCTCTTTTAGAATCCAGTCAAAATGATCTGATTATGTGCCCCTTTACTGTGAAAACGGTACAAAGAGGGAAGTGGGGGCGGATGATTTGGAAAATTATATCATAATACTGTAGAACATTTGGAAGTCATGAAAAGCTACTTTTAAAATTATGCATTTAATCATTTTATGTAGTGCTTTACATACTACCCTGCACTCCTCCTCCTCCTTCCTCCACTTTGGGCTGCCCCCACTTAGGGGTCGCCACAGCAGATTTATTTTGTGATCAGCTGTCAGATTAGAAGTGCTCACCGCAATGAAACCTGCTCTCAGAAAAGGTGTGTATTTGTAGTCACTGGAAAATGTGAGATCCACCTGCATACACGCATATTTAACAGGTGTTAATGTAACTGCTAAATATACGCCTTTGTTTTCCGAACTCTGCCTTTGTATAGTTTGCATGTTAATGCCAGGTGGAAAATGGAAAGTGGCTCATTTTTCTGTTTGGGTGTGATTACAGGATAGCACACCGAGCCAGGCTTTAAACACTAAGGCGTTTTTTTCTGATCAGCATAAGCCAATGCAATACAACAAAGGACCAGTTGAAATGGATTGCATGTGTTGTGTTGTCATTAAATCAGTCTTCCAAGACCGCTCCTGACTATACACAACTTGCCAATTGCAGAATTGTTTTTGTAGAATATTCTTGTTCTGTTGCTCTCTCAGCTTCAGATTTCAGTCACATATTCAAGCCCAGTCCAAAAAGGCAAGGTGGCGTCTTTACCATCTGAGGCAGCTGAGGAAGTTCCGGGTCGCTCCAGTCATCCTTAGCACTTCTTACTCTGGTGCTGTAGAAAGTGACCTGACTCAGAACACCTGGCTTGGGAACAGTTCTGTTCAGGACATTTAGGGACTAGAGAGTGTGGTCTGGACGGTGGAACGTTCCATCAGACCAGCTCTACCATCTCTATAGGACATTTATGCCAGGAGATGCAGGACCAGAGCAGCTAAGATCATCAGATACTTGACTCACTACAAAAACCTGCTGAGATCAGAAATATCATGGCTAAAATAGAGAGGCTCAAGAGGAACATCTATCCTCAGGCCATAAGACTTCTCAAACAGGACACCACAACCTTTTAACTGTTCATCATAACAAAGCTGAACTCTCTACCTCTCTGTATCTGACCTCGGCCAGGAAACTAGCTCACTGCACATTACAGAACACAGATATTCTATTACATTTTTGCACACTGTACAGATCTAATTATAATGTGTATATATAATTCTAATTATAGTGTGTATTTGGAATATATTTTTTCTGTATGATTCGTGTCTTTTTTGACTAAATAATAAACTTTGACAGCCCTAGAACAGCTTGTCCCCCCAAAATACACACACACACACACACACACACACACACACATACATACAAAAACTGCTAACCTACATTACCAGACAAACACGGTTTTGGTATAGTGAACAATACAATGATTATACAAATAGAATTGTAATGATACACAAACTTAAAAATTCAATTTCATATGATCCAGTATCAGTTCACTGTGTACTGTGTGTTGAAATGACAATAAAACCTACTTGATTTAACTTGACATTCAGAATAAAGGCTTGGTTGACAGACCATGTTTAGGGTGAGAGAAATGTGACTGTTCACCAGACCTTTGCTTTAAACTAATGTAGTAACACACATTGCTCCTGCAAAATACCCAGCATGAGTTCAGAGACTGCTGTGATTTTGTTTTTATGGAGATATGGCTCAGTGAGGAAGCGGCTTGTGTTTTTTTCATCAACACTGACTGGTGAATGAATGCTGTGCTTGTCTCCAGTTATTGCTCACCATGGCTGGAGTTTGTGACTGTTAGATGCAGACCGTTTTATGTACCACCAGAATTCATCACCGCGCTAATTGTTGTGGTTTGCCATGCTCAAGGCACTGGCTGAACTTTACGGAGCTATCAGTGAGCTCCAAAACTCACACCCAGATGTACTGTGTTCTGTCAACTGAGATTTTAATCACACAATTCTCAAGTCAGTTCTCCCTAAATTCCACCAGTATGTTCACTTTGCAACAAACGGGGCGAACATGCTGGACTGTGTTTTACACAAACATGGCTGGTGCACGCCCCCACCTCGGCTCCTCAGAACACATCTCCATAATGCTGATCCCAGCAAACAGACAAAGATCTGGCCCCCAGGAGATATCTCTGCTCTTCAGGACTGAGCACATTGACTGGAACATGTTTAGGGAGGCTGCAGTCTACTGTGGCTCTACCAACCTGTAGGAGTACATGGCTTCTATGACTGGCTACATCAGCAACTGCATGAATGATGTTACCAAGACCAGCACAGAAGAACCCAACAGAAGCTGTGGATGGCAGTAGCGGTGTGCGCTGCTGAGAACCCGAGACACCACCACCACCTTCAGATCAGGTGATAAGGCTCCAGTGGAAACAGCAAGGGCCAACCTGTCCCGGGCCATCAGAGCAGAGAAGCGCAAACATACTCCACCGCCACTTCCAGGACACTGGGGATGTACGGCACATGTGCCAGGGCATCCATGCCATCCCCAACTACAGGGCATCTCCACCTGCCTGTGATGGTGAGGCCTCCCTTCTAGATGCGCTGAATCACTATGCACAAAAGTGACATGGCAGTGAGGAAGACCATCCCACCCTCCAACGACCAGATGCTCTGTTTGATCATGGCTGACGTGAGAAACTCTGCTCAAAGCCAACACACAGAAGGCTGCTGGACCAGACAAGATTCCTGGTCATATGCTCAGAGGATGGTCATGTGCTCTGCAAGACCACCTGGCAGATGTTCTCACAGACATCTTCAGTATCTCTCAGAGCACCACCATCATTGTGCTTCAAAGCCACCGACATCATCCCTGAGCCAAAGAACGCTTTAGTGTTCTGCCTCAATTACAATCATCCCATTGCACGCGCATCCGTCATCATGAAGTGCTCCACCAGACTCATCAGGCACATTAAATCACAACTGCTCCCCTCATTGGACTACATGCTGTTTGAATTTGGTCCCTACCGCTCAACGAATGATGCCATCTCCACCATCTTTCACCTGAAATGACAAAACCTACTCGACTTGACGTGACCTGTAGAGGAGCAGGAGGAATGAGAGAGTGAATGTGAGGAGAATGACATAAAAACATGTGAAAGCAGGATGTCAGAGTCAGTCACCATCATCATATCCCTTCACATCTGAGCCCTTCCACTCAAAACTCTTTGATTTTGCAAATGTTGGAATCATTCATTGCACGGGTCAACAGGTCATAATCATCAAAGATAAGTTTATGTGGGTTTTGTGGTGTTTTTCATGCTGATTTCAAATCTGTGTTTAGTTTTCCCCCAACACGTACAGTTTTTGTGATGAAGCTAGTTATATATTGCATGATAGTTGGTATAATTAGCCTATAATAATCATATTATAAGCATTTTTGAAGAAACAGTGGTAGCTGACTGACACTGATCATTATATCTATGCCACAGTGTGCACCTATCTGACTTCACACTGAAAATATTGAAACAGTTACTTGATTGGTGCCTGCAGTTTAATAAAAACCGCAAACTAAAATTTACTCATAATTCCAAAAGTTGATGTGACTGAAAAAAAACTGAAAGCAGATCTGAAATCAGCATGAAAAACTGGTTTAGAAAAGTGTGTTGTGGTTTCTGATGATTACAAAAAAAAAAAAATTGTTGACCTGTGTTATTAATTATAAACATCATTCAACACAATTCAATATTAATTTACATTTTTGATTAAAATTCTCTAGCTATTTTCAAATGTAAAATAATAAGAATTTTAAAGTATTGTAACATTTTTATTATGCGTTGCATTATCTCCTAAAATGTCATCATTGAATTACTAATATAATTAATGATATAATTGATTTACTAAATCATTATGATACATGGATCATGAGAAGCTGATTTCACAGTTTCACAGTTGCAACAGTTTGTTGGTTTCTACGGTATGTTATGTTATTTTGGCCAAAATAACACTTTCAAACTTTCAAATTTCTGCATGGGGTGTCTGCAGGGGTTCTCCCTGGGTCTGTGTGGGTCCTCCCTGCGTGTGTGTGGGTCCTCCCTGCGTGTGTGTGGGTCCTCCCTGCGTCTGTGTGGGTCCTCCCTGCGTCTGTGTGGGTCCTCCCTGCGTCTGTGTGGGTCCTCCCACTGTCTGTGTGGGTCCTCCCTGCGTCTGTGTGGGTCCTCCCTGCGTCTGTGTGGGTCCTCCCTCCGTCTGTGTGGGTCCTCCCTGCATCTGTTTGGGCTCTCCCTGGGTCTGTGTATTTTTTTTCTATGCATTTTGCCCTGAGTGCATGCTCCCCTGTGACCCTGGTTCGGATAAGCAGCTCAGAAAATGAATGAATTGTGGTGAAAGCTGAGATTTGCTAATGTACTGAATCATTTCTTGAACAGTGATAACTCGTCATGAGATTTGCACTCCTAGTGCCTGGCCTGGATTCCACAAAGCCGAGAATCGATGGCGGTGCTGAGGTCAGTGTACCGAAGATGACCCTAAAATCCGATCAGTACATTTCGGCCTCTCCAGCTCTCCACTGGCTACATCACTGCTGGTATTACTCTGTTCACACAGCACTACTGAATGCCTTGCACCCCTCTCACTTCTTTCTCCACTTCTGGATTTCTACTGCCTGACCTCCACTGCTTTAGTTTACTTTTTAAACCCCTTCGCTGCACTCACGTTTCTTGCTACCATCTCTCGTATACCCTGTATGACCTACAATAAACGAGAATCTGATCACCTATCGGCTGCAGTTAAGGTCAGCTGTGACATTTTGGAATAATAAATATGTAGGCAGGAGAGTGTGTGTGTGGTTGTCGCCATGTTTAAACTAATAAGGAACACAAGGTACATGACCAGTACCTGAATAACCACTATCCAGTATGGGCCATTTTCCCAAAGGTAGTATTACTGCACATTCAACAGAGAGACTAAGCCAGGCTTACACGTCTTGTTATGTGGAAAATGAAGGACTGCACTTTTCTCTGTTTTTTGACATTTTGTTTACAGACCGCTGATTATTTATTGTTTTCCATAGTTCAGAAGAGGAAAAAATGGCAGAAAAAAACAATAATACAAAATATTATGGGCTAACCATGAAGTGTAGATATCTAAGAAATCTAGATATCTAAGATATCTAAGAAATCACTTTTATGCTGGTGACATAATAGCGATGGAGCATTCTGTTGGTTTCAGTTTAAGCAGCAGCAGATCAACCGCGAAAATATCTACCATGTCAAATTCTTTGATTCAATTATGGCATCCTGCTTAATATTAATAATATAGCAAAACAACAGAAGCAGAAAGGAAGGTATACTTGTAAGTTTTGGTAATTTTATTTTGCCAAAATATAACTAAAATTAAGTCACTTCCTATGACGACCAACCATTTTCTGTTAAGGATGCTTGATTCGGTTGTGTATACTGTAGCTGACACATCCTGTGATCACTTTAGATTTCTATTATTTATATACATTGTACATTTATTTTTGGTTTTGGGCCAATAATTTACATTTCACTGCATTGCTACTAGATA
This sequence comes from Alestes dentex, assembly GCA_037576975.1. Classification (NCBI taxonomy): domain Eukaryota; kingdom Metazoa; phylum Chordata; class Actinopteri; order Characiformes; family Alestidae; genus Alestes; species Alestes dentex. Next base: position 7,287 of record JBBIGA010067555.1, read on the forward strand.
TATCATTAACTTTTTGCCTGAAGCACTAAAATGTCCAGGTTTTTTTTCCCTCTTTCCTCTCAGCAATATTTTTCAATGCAATAAGGCTGAAGTGCCCATCCTTAACATCAAAGGTTCTCTAAAGTGAGGCTAGTGGTTCTTCAATGCCATTGGTACCTCTGTGCATAATGTTAACATTTATTTCCATCTAGGAAACTAATATTTTGCACATAATGATAAGTTTAAGGCAATAGCCTTTAGCCCTTGCCATCATACTGAGTTTCCTCCAATGATGTTCTACAACATGCTGAAAGGTCATCCATTGAGGCACGTGGATGGATCTCTGTAGTTAAAATACTTCTGTGAACTTCTGCTTTATCCTGTTGCTCCTAAAGTAAAGTAAAGTGGCCCCTTATAGTCACATGTGAATACACCACAGCACAGTGTGAACAATGTGAAATTCTTTCTCTGCATTTCACCCATTCACCAAGTGAAGCAGGGGGCTGCCGCCAACAAAGGGCACTCGGGGAGCAGTGTGTGGGAGCAGTATTTTACTCAGTGATGACACTAGCAGTGTTGGGATTCGAACCAACAACCTTCTGATTGCAGGACAACTCCCTAACCACTAGGCCACCCACTTGAACTCCCCAAAATTTACTAGGTTGTCTGCTTTTACTAAACTCACCATCACTTTCCTTGTTCTTAAAAATGTACCAAATATTGACTCTGATACACTATCTCGCTTGTCTGGGCCACTGATTAATTTATTTATATAATACATTTTTATTGCCTTTTTATGCCCTGACATTTCTTTGATCAAGCTGTGGATCGACAACAAAGCAAAAGACAATATATTCTAACTAGAGGTGCATAGAGACTTAAAAACGTTACTTGAGAAAAGCAAACAAGACTATTTTAAGCCTTTTCTCTTCAAGAGAACAACACAGTCAGGACAGCTGGCTGCATTAGCAGATCAAGCACAGGCCTAAAATGCCTTCCTCATGATTACAGGGCCGCCCGCCGGCCCTTCAACTTGGAGTATCCATTGGTAATTTTTTTTGTTTGTTTTTTCAGAAAGATTGACATTTGTGAATGTAGGCCATATTGAAATGTGGTGAAAGCTGAGGTCATCTTAGGCAGTTGCAACACTTACATAACTAACAGGGTCATTCATTCATTCACTTTCTGTAACCACTTAATCCTTACTACTGTATCCATATCCTATCTCAGGGTCTATAGGCATGAGGCAGGGACTCAGCACCAGCCTACCGTAGGGTGCATACACACACACAAACACACACACACACACACACACACACACCATTCACTCACACACTCACACCTTGCCTTTGAACTTGATGACCCGCCACCCACACATACTTTCTAGCATTGTGTCCTTTAGCACCCACGGTGTCTCCAGGGGGACTGTCCCTGCTACTAATGACTGTCAGACTGTCCCTGTAACTAATGACTGTCAGACTGTCCCTGTAACTAATGACTGTAAGACTGTCCCTGTAACTAATGACTGTAAGGCTGTTCCTGTAACGAATGGCTGTAAGACTGTCCCTGTAACTAACGACTGTAAGACTGTCCCTGTAACTAATGACTCTAAGACTGTCGCTGTTACTGCTACAGACCGATATCTCTTCTTTCCTTCCTTTCCAAAGTCCTGGCACATGCTGTTGATAACCAACTCAACATCTTTCTCAAAACAGGCTTCAGGGTCCTCACCAGTCCGGGTTCAAGGCTGCATCCTGTACTGAAACGGCACTACTAGCCATCTCCAAAGAACTTTTTGCAGCTAGATCAGCCAATCTGTCTTCTGCTCTGATTTTTCTTGACCTTTCTGCAGCCTTCGACACAGTTAACCATCAGATCCTCCTGGCCACCTTCTCCAGCCTTCAGATATCGGGCACAGCCTGGCAATGGTTTGCTTCGTACCTTGAAGACTAGAGGTACCAGGTAGCATGGCATGGCTCCCAGTCTACCCAGCAAAGATTGTCCACTGGTGTTCTGCAGGGCTCGGCCCTGGGACCATTTCTCTTTTCTCTATATACTGGTTCTCTTAGGGATGTAATAGCCTCACAGGGTTTTTCCTACCACTTTTATGCAGATGACACTCAACTTATTCTCTCTTTCCCCTCCAGTGATAATCAGGTCTCAACCTGCATCTCGGATCATCTGGCCAACATCTCCTCTTGGATGGCGGCCCACCACCTCAAGCTGAATCCCATCAAAACTGAGCTTCTTTTCATCAAAGGGAGTCCATCACCAAGCCACGAACTCACTGTTTCTTTTGAGAACTCTGCTATTGTCCCCTCAAAGAAGGTAAGAAATCTTGGAGTCATGTTAGATGAAGATCTGTCTTCCTCACCGCAAGTTGACCACCTCTCCAGAACATGCAGATACCTTCTCTACAACATCAGAAGAATCCGACCCTTTCTCACCACAAAAGCTATGCAGTTACTCGTCCAGTCTCTGGCCATCTCCAAACTGGACTACTGCAACTCTCTACTGGCTGGACTTCCATTGAAGGTACAGAGACCACTTCAGCTGATTCAGAATGCAGCTGCGAGGTTAGTCTTTTTCATAATTAATTGAATGCTTATTCTCCACAATACGAATTGCCACATTTCTACCTTGTTATATCCCTGTAAATCAGCATTCCTGACACATTAGTTCTGTTATTTTCAAGAAACCATCAAACCCCACTCTTCCACGGGCTCGCTGGCCTCAGCTCAGTCAGCTGGTAGACTTCAGCCCCTGGTCCACTCTCTGCAGACTATTTCTCTAGGCTCTGTTTTCAGGTGCCACAATTGAGCAGCACACCTAAGAACCGGTAGAATCACTTGGCTTTCAGAAAAGGGAAAGTCCAATTTGACATCTTTGGTCTAAGACCACGTATGACCTCAAATATGGTTTGAAAAAACGATAAAGGGTAAAGGGGGCATTTGGCTGACACTCTTATCCAGACCAACTTCCTACCATTAAGATAAATTTGTGTTAACAGCTGAAATCTGTGTCACACTACTTCAGCCTTGTAATATGAATGTATAAGTGGATATTCAACATTTAGCAGAATAGAGAAGAAAGAAACTGGGCTGTCATCAAATAAGAACCCGGTTCTTGGTATCACACTGATGACTGAAAACACCACTGGAATCACAGTCAGGCCACTGATTGCAAGCATAGCTCTCATGCTAAGAGCTCTAAAACAAAGTGCAAGCCTATACACATTTAAGGAGAATCTTGGGGCAAGAATGAGTCCAATTTGTGCATTCCTTTACTACTTTTTGCATCAAATAGAAACTCATCATGGATCAAATACTGCAGCATGTCCATTCAATCAAACCGAGTCATATTTTTCATTTCTTACATCTAATTGTCAGTGCAAAACAACTAGAGGGATTATGATGTTATCCATGCATAATTAGTTTGCAGCACAGGGATTTTGTGACTGCTAGTGAAAGCATATTTACTGTCCTCAAAATACTCCTTAAGCACAACACAAGTTAGCAATATTTATTATATGGAGAAATTTTAGTGTGAAATCAGATCTTCTGATAATATTCTCTCTTGCACAATTCAATAGATCTTTCAGGATCACTTGAATATAACTGCGACGTGCCATCAGTTTTTCTGGCCCTAGGCTGCAGTCTTAAAAAAGAAAGATTCTTTCGAACAGTGTCATAGAAGAACCATTTAGTTCTCTTTTTGGCACCTTTATTTCTTAGCTGTATCTCAACATTGCAGGACATAGAAATCCACATAAAACTCAACACGAAACACAATGTACTTAAAATATGCTTAACTGTACCTTAATTTACCCCTGAAAATACACCAAACCCCTTCATTTGAATTAAGTGGCCATTAATAAACCAATCCCTTATTTTTACCTTAAAATTAGATTTAAGGCACAAGTGTGAAACCCCTTCATCTTAAATTGAAGGCGTTAATACAGGAGTTTCTATCATTTAAGGGGCAAATTTGAAAAAGTGAGGGGAAAATTCAGTAGTTTTACCCCTTAATCAGCCTTAAACTGTGCACTTTTGTCCCTTAATTTTCCTTCATTTCCTGTATGGGGAAATTAAGGTCAAAATTAAGATAATTTTAAGTAAATAGAGATAGGACCAGAATTAACTCCCAGAAAAAAAACAAAAAACAAGTGATTTATGAAAGCATGACATCGGGGGTCAGTAGTGCCGCTGCCCTTCTCTACAGAGATGCCCCACCCCGCACCCCCTCCCCACACACATAATGATATCCAAATATTATCATAATACATACTATGACAATATTCATATATAAAATACTGTGTAAATAAAAAGAATTAATTTTCACTTTGGGTTCAGAGGTCACTTCATGTGTGTTGGGATCAAATGTAACATTTAACCTGATCTTAAATCAAACAGTATGAGAGCCCACTGCATGTTTCTGCTTTATTATTGCAAAGACAAGATGCACAGAGAATAGAATGCTTTATTTATCCAATATGCAATAATCAGGCTTTAATTACCAAAACAACTGGATGCATTTCTGCGAGTGACAGCGTGATTGCTAAGGCAACTTATGGTTGCTATAGGTGTTGCTACGTCGTTACTTATGGTTGCTGAGGTGCATCAGAAAAAAATCAGAAAATCCATTCAGAAAATTTCTCTTTTTATTGTAAAAATCCCCAAACATACAGCATAAAGCTTTTGGAAAACTAATAATTTAGTTATTTTGATTTTTAAATGTTACCATTTTTAAAAATTAACACCATTTTAAAGCAAGGGTGTCCTTTTGCACAAGGCAGTGTTTTAGCAGTGGTGTGCTAAACACACACACACACACAGTCGCTCTTGCTCTCGCTCGTTCTCTCTCTCTGTATCTCTCTCTCTCTCTCTCTCTCTCTCTCTCTCTCTCTCTCTCTCTCT
>JBBIGA010067606.1:0-12177 GCA_037576975.1 Alestes dentex
TTTTCATCCAAACAAGTAACAAGTGATACTAGTTCTAAACATCCTATTTTAATTTGGAAAAATTGTGTTTTCAGTGGACCAAAGCATTTAACCCATTGCTTTCCTGCCAAGAATTTGCCATATATTACAAAACAGTTTGAAGCCCAACTCAGCAGCGGAGAAACCCAGACACAGCAAACCTCAGCACACAGCATTCCCCCTGTCACAGGCCCTGTCCTTTCCCAGTGTCATGTAGCCCAGGCTACACAGTCTGTGCCACAGTGTCAAGCCCCTTCTACACCCAGTTCAGCTCAGGAAGACCATATGAGCCAAACCCTGGAAAATCAAAATAAATTGACAAAGATTCTTGTGAAACAACAACTTTTGTCTACATAACCACAAGGTGGTATTCCAGTTTTTGATGGACACATTTTGGAAGTCACTTATCCATACATTTGAAAACATAATTGAAAGCAAAACAGACAACCATAGAGACCGGGTGCAGTTTCTCATACAATATACAAAGGGGCATGCTCAAAGACTTGTAAAAAGCTGTGAGTACATGTCACCTGATAGAGGCTACCAGAAGGCAAAACAGTTACTGAAAGAAAAATTTGGAAATGAATACAAAATTTCTGGCGCATACTTGGAAAAGGTTCTATCTTGGTCCCAAATCAAATCTGAGGATTCAAAATCTTTGCAGAATTATGCCATGTTCATTAGGAGCTGTTGTAATGCAATGGAGGAAATTGAATTCATGGAGGAATTAGACACTGTATCTACCCTGATACGCACTGTATTAAAGTTACCCTACAAGCTGAGGGACAAATGGCACAACAAAGCTTATGAGCTGCAAGAAGAGCGCAATTGAGGATTTCAGACCTTGTCAGTTTTATTGAAAGGCAAGCCCGTGTAACATCTGATTCAGTATTTGGAGATCTTCAAGACCAGTCCTCCAGTAAAGGAAAAGCTAAATCTCCAAAATCATCTGGCAGCAGTTTTGCCACAAGCATTTCTGTTTCTCAGCATGAGACAAAGCCAGAACCCTCTTGCCCCTTCTGTTAAGGTAAACACAAGACAGAGTGGTGCTAGCCATTTTTGCCAAAGACACATAGCGATAAGCTCAGCTTTTTAAAGATAATGGGCATATGCTTTGGCTGTCTCTACACAGGACACATCAGCAAAGACTGTAAAAGGCATTTTAGTTGTAGAGTGTGCAAGCAGACTCACCCAGGTGTCTTACATATAGATCGGAAAGATAACACTGAAAAAAGAGAAGAGACAGCTGATGCAATAGGCAATGTATCAGCAGGATTATGTGGGCATATAGGGGCCAGAGACCATGAAAGGCCTCAAAGGACAATCAGGTTTTGCAGGTGTATGCTCTCCTGGATACTGGTTCCCCGCTACCTTCTGCACAAAAGAGCTTATGTTTCGGCTGAATCTGAAGGGTAGAAAAACATACATCGTGCTACGCACAATGAATCAAGAAAGGCCATGTCCCTTCTCATGTAGTATCTGTAACTGAAGTTTCAGCATTAGACAGTGATGACTTCTGACATCTACCTGATGTGTTCACTCAAAAGGAAATGCCAGTCACCACAAACCGCATTCCCAAACAAAGTGACTTGGCTCAATATCCATATTTAAGTAAGGTCAAACTTCCCACTATCTGTTCAAAGGTGGCCGTTATAGTTCACGACCGATCACCTTCCCATAGTCAGTTAGACGCCAGCCCGGTAGATCCGCTCTGACGCGGCCCTGCGCCGCACAATAAAGTTCAGGTTTCTTCTTCTGTTATTTTGCAGTAGCCTATGGGCTAAGTAGGCCTAGTCTACCGTGTCTGTAGGGAGTTTGACTGTTAGCGACACCTTCAGGCTGAATCAAAAATATTGGGTTGTGAAGGCAAACTCAGTTGCAAACTCAGTTGCAAGACGCAATACTTCCAAGTGTGTTGTGTGTCGACGGGTTAGAGGCAAAACCAGTGAGCAGAAAATGGCAGACTTACCGCAGGAAAGACTCCTACCCGACCGTCCCTTTACCAGTGTAGGACTAGACTACTTTGGGCTGACTGAAGTGAAACGTGGAAGATGCTTGGTCAAAAGGTCTAGCAGAGCTGTACACTTGGAAGTAGCGTTTTCATTAGATACAGATTCATGCCTCCATGCTTTGAGAAGACTCATTTGCTGGACAATGGCACAAACCTTGTAGGTGCTAAGGCTGAGCTTAAGAAAGCTCTGAGTTCATTGAATGAAGAGAAAATACAAGGTGCTTTGTTGTCTGATGGAATTCAGTGGAGCTTTAATCCACCAGCAGCATCGCACCACGGCGGAGTCTGGGAACAACTCTGTTCATCAGGTGCTTAACTCCACTCTTCATCGGCAAACCCTTGACGATGAAGGCCTCCAGACGGTCTTGTGTGAGGTGGAAGAAATTCTCAACAACCGTCCTCTCACCACTGTGTTTTCTCATCCTCATGAGTTAGAGCCGCTGACCCCTAAACACATCCTTCTTCTAAAAACACAACCCATCCTATCCCCTGGAACGTTTGATAAATCTGACCTTTATGCCAGATGCCACTGGAAACAGGTCCAGTATATGGCTGATCTTTTCTGGCATAGGTGGACAAAAGAATATCTTTTTTTTACTCTAAGAAAGGCAGAAATGGTTGAGAGAAAAAAGGAACTTAAGAACTGAAGACATTGTCCTGGTGGTTGACCCCACAGCTCCCCAGTTGAGTCCTGGAAACAAGGCCAGATATGAGAGGGGTATGATACGTTCTGTGAAGCACCAGACAAAGATTTCTTTCATTGAGAGGCCCATAATCAAATTGTGCCCCGTCTTGAAAACTGAAGATTGACTATTCTTTCTACTAATAGCATCTAAATGGATGTAATGTATATATTTTGTTTTTGTTCATATTGTTTATGGCTCCAATTTTGGTAAAGTAATTGATCCTTAGAGAACAATTAGCGGCCGGTGTGTAGGAGCCATAAGTACATTTATTTTAGAAGCCATAATCTGGATAACTATCTGTTTGTTTTTTGTGAGAGTGTGCCCTCTATAGGTGGTGAGGGTGCTTCCGGACATAAGAGGTTAGGTTGCAAATGGCGGAGAGAAGGCGGGCTAGCAAGATACCGTCATTAACCTCAGCCTCAGCCCCAACCGTGGTGACATTGCAGTTAACTAACACATTGCAGTTAACTAAGTGATGTTTGCAATGTTTGCATTTTCCTTTTGCAATAAACGAAGGAAGGAAGTGAACAGCAACTTTTGTGAGGGGCTAAAGGCTGCGGGTTAGAGTCCTGTGCAGGACTATTTTTTTTTTATCCCGTTCCTGCTGAATTTCTGATGATTCCCACCCGCTCCTGCCCGCTCCCGGAAAATACATTTATGAAGTAAAAAAAAAAAAAAAAATATATATATATATATATATAAAACAGCGCCCTCAATCGTGCAGTGGATAGTGTTGGATATGAATGTTTTGTGGTAATCTTCCCTCCATATATCTGCTGTAATAGCACATACATATTTTTCAATTATATGTTAATCTTTGCTGACACGGATGTTTGCACCTCAACATGCCTTGATACAGTTGTTGGATGAGGTATAATGTCTTTAACATTAAACTTGCCATATTTAGCAGTGATGTTAACACCATGCTGATGTATGTCAGTAACCCATCCCCGGCAACATAATCATAAAGCCGAATATCTTTACAGCACAGTTCGCCAAATTTTTTAGTAGTCTCTTGCTTGACATGTGGGGGGAGAATTGTTTTGTCTGCCAATTTCAGCTTCGTCTGACCGGGGGGTAATGGGTCAGGTGTGTCTCCTCAATCCTGAAGTGCCAGATTTGTGCCCATTGTAGACTAGCACTATGCCACATTTCGCACGAAGTCCAGATCTTAACTGATTCCCCAATCTTTAGTTTTGTTTTATATTCTTCCCTCTTAATTTTATCGACAACTTCAACTGCATCCTCCATTCTATTTTGGGACCTACTCCCGCCCGCGGCAACTTATAACCTGCTCAATCCTGCAAGATTTGCACTGGGTCCCATGGGATCCCAATGAAGGGCTCCACTGCGAGACAGACGAATGGCACCCGCATTCTCCAGGTGGCAAAACGAAAGTGAGGATTAAATGGAAAACCAAACTTTTGCTTTTCGTCACTTTACTCAGTTAAGTTGCAGCATTGTAAAGTGTAAGTGTAAAGTGTCCATTTGTCACATATGAACACAGAATTACAGTATAACCTGTTAAAAGATTGAAAATATTATACACTAAAATATCACCATTCATCAATATTTCTTTTCCTGGTTCAGTAGTCATTTGAGTCGCTTCAATCGGTTGAATAATCCATCCATCCATCCATCCATTTTATGAACCACGGTTGCAGGGGTTCTGGAGCCTATCCCAGTAGTCATAAGATGAAACACCCTGGACAGGTTGCCAGTCCATCATCTCACAATTTATAATTAAATAAAGCTTATTCTGTTTATACTGTGTTCAGCAAATACGTTTCCAGTGATGTTGGAATAAGACTTGATTGGTCTTGATCTTTTCTCTCCTACTGTAATCTCTGTAGGATTTTCTGGCATGAGGAAAGGATCAGAAAGGACGTTTCACCTTTGAGGAAGCCCTCGGACAGGATTCCAGCAGTTTGACGTTCTTTAATGGTATCAGCAGCTTTCGGTTACAATAAAGGAACAATCAAGCAAGGAAGAAGCATCTCTGCATTGTTTCTGAACATCCAGGGTACAAATTAGGATTCGTCCTCACATAACAAGACATCCAAGCCATCCAAGACATCCATGGCCTCCAGACATTTCCCAGAGGACGACCTCTCCTGTCCTGTGTGCTTAGAACACGTCAAGGATCCTGTTCTCCTGAGCTGTCAACACAGTGCGTGCAAAACCTGCCTGAAGACGTTCTGGGAGACCAAAGGATTGAGAGATTTTCCAGTTTGTAAGAGGAACTCTTCATTGAGAATTCCATTAGACTTTGCTTCAGAAAAGGCCGAAACCCACTGCAGTCTGCACAATAAGGAGCTTGTATTCTTCTGTCTGGATGATCAACAACTTCTGTGTTCGGACTGCTGCATTTTTACCACACACACCAAACACAGATTCCGTGCCCTCCAGGAGAAAGCACGTGAATTCAAGGTGGGTGGTAATTACATGTCGAAATTCAACCCCGCAATGCAGCAATATTGCAGAGAATCCTGAGTCTAATGGAAGGAAACTCAGTGTTTAAAAGAAATACATATGAGAGTTAGCTAGCCTGTAGTTGCTCACTTGCTGACTTAACCACTAACCCATTGGAGTTTTGGTAAGTTTTGAAGGTACATGACCTGTAACTAGATTAGGCAGAGACATTTTTGATATTTTCAGCTATATTAGCTATTGCACTTTGTTCTGACCGTCAAGGCAAAGTTGATCTGTAATGAAAGGCTGGTTGTTTGAAGCCATGTTGAACCTGAGGGACTCACCACCTCTTTTTTACATTGGTTTCCAACCCTGGTCCTGGAGATCTACCTTCCTGAGAAGTTTAGTTTCAGCCACAATCTGCCACACCTGCTAATGACTGGCTGGAGCGTTAAGTAAAAAGGGAAGCCTTTACGATCTCCAGGAGAAGGGTTCCATACCGCTGCTATATTAAACCCCTTAATTAATTTTCCCAGTGTGAATGTTTTATCCTTTTGGGGTAAAAAGTTTTCAAAAATGTTTTCATCCCATTCATTCATATATTTCAGGCTGAACTTGAGGCTAATCTGACGACCTTGAAGGAGAAACAGGTGACATTTCAGGAACGTAAAGTGACCTGGGATCAGACCGTGCAACATATAAAGGTTAGAATGGTGGTCTGAGGAGATTATGACTCTCAAATTTGTCCCTCTAATCAGTCATTTGTTTCTTTGATTTACTTTCCAGACTCAGGCCCAGAACACAGAGATGCAGATAAGAAAGGAATTTGAGGAGCTCCATCAGTTTCTACGAGATGAGGAGGCGGTCAGGATAGCAACACTCAGGAAGGAAGAGGAGGAAAAGTGTCAGATGATGAAGAAGAATATTGAGAAGATGAGCAAAGAACTTGAAGCCCTTTCAGACACGATCAGAGACATAGAAAAGGAAATGGAAGCTGGAGACGCCTCAGTTGTACGAGTAAGTCAGAGTTGGAAAATAATGCTTTTTGTAAAGATAAATAAAGAATATAGTCATTAAAAACACATTCTCTGATGTTATTTTACAGATCTACAAGATGACCATAGGAAGGTGAGTTGTCTTTGTGAGTAGTTGTCTTCTCTTTTTTCTGTGGTTCTGCACTCAAGTCCTCAGATGAACTGAGACCTGAATGTTCTTGCAGAGCCCAGTACACACGGGAGGATCCAGAGGAACCGTCAGTAGAACTGGTGAAACCCCTGGATAACCTGAAGTTCAGAGTCTGGGAGAAGATGCAGGAGATTGTTGAGTTTAGTACGTTTCTTTGATTCTTCGTTCTTTCTGTGTGTATTTGAGTGTTTGTGTGCCTTGGTGAGGTTGAGAACACAATGTTCTTTAATATTTGTTGATTGTCATCCATGATAAGTTGTGGTTTGACTGAAACCGAAAGGACAGTAGGAGCTGAAGGGTCACGCCCCAAAGGAAGAATGTCTTCCTTAAAATCAAATGTGTCCCTGTCGAAATAAAGTATATTTTCAATGTATTGTGAAAGATCTTCGATTCTCCTAAAGGACTCATTCAAAGAACCTCTTTGAGGTTGTGGTTGTCAGGGCTCAGTGTCTCGCAAATCTGCTTCCTGTCATTTGGGACTTTCCGTGTTCAGTCCTTCCCAGCCGTTGTTTGTTTGTTTTTTTGTTTGTTTATTTATTTATTTAAAAGGGACAGTGTACATTATTCGACACATTCACTTCATGAGTCATGAAATGCACCAGATTTAGCCATCAGGCTCATTTACGTCTGCAGGTACAATTTTGAAGCTGTCCTTTGTACTGTCATGTCTTGGCCAGTGGCCGGTAGAGGCTGCTATTGTATTTGGAAGTCTTATTTTGAAAAGCTTGTGTGTTTGTGCATTTGAGTTACTTCCGCCAGGTGCCCTGTGTTTAGTTTAAGTGATTGTGTTAGATCATTGGTTTCTGTTCTTGTCTGTTGCGTACTTGGAAGCGGGGCTGCAGGGCAGATGCGCTGGAGCAACTACGGTGGACGACACGAACCACCGCTTCCCAGTATTTTTCTTACCAACGCACAATCTCTCATCAATAAGATGGATGAACTAAGGCTACAGGTTGCAACCAACAACATCGTGAAGGATAGTTGCATTACACTTATCGCAGAGACCTGGCTCTATTCATCCATTCCGGATACAGCTGTTCAGCTAGCAGGCTACACAGTACATCGTCATGACAGAACGAGAGACTCGGGTAAGAGCAGAGGAGGGGGATTATGCATTTATGTCAACAGCAGCTGTTGCAAAAACACTGTGACTGTAAGTAACCACTGCTCTGCGGATCTGGAGTTTGTGACTGTTAAATGCAGACCCTTCTACTTACCTCGAGAGTTTACGGTTGTAATGGTAACTGCTGTGTATATTCCACCGGAAGCCAACGTGAGCTTGGCTCTCAGTAAATTGCTTAACCTTATCAACAGTCAACAGAACAGATATACTGAGGCTGTGCATATTGTAGCTGGGGATTTCAACCAGACTGACTTGAAGACTGTGCTTCCTAAATTCCATCAGCACGTTAAGTGCGCCACAAGGGGAGCTAACACACTGGATAAGGTCAAACATCAAACTGGGCTTCAGGGCCAAACCACTACCACACCTGAGCCAGTCAGACCATTTGTCCCTGCTCCTAATACCAGCTTACACCCCCCTCAGGAAAAGTGCTACACTCACACCCAAAACTGTTAAAACATGGCCAGCAGATGCTTTGAGATGACAGAGTGGGAGGTTGAACGTTCACCCTATGCACCCACGACTGTGTTCCTGTGGAAGATGGAGGTAGCTTAGTGGGTAGGATACTTGCCTGTGGACCAAGAGGTCATGGGTTTGAATCCTACCCTCAGCACACCACCACTGGGTTCCTGAGCAAGACCCTTAACCCCAAGTTGCTCGAGGGAGACTGCCCCCTGTAGTTAGGGAACAGAAGTCACTTTGGATAAAAGCGTCTGCTACATGTCGTAAATGTTCCTGTCCACCTCAGCAATACCATTATCAAGTTTTCTGATGATACCACTGTGGTGGGGCTCAGCTCTGGGGAGGATAAGTCTAAGTACCGTGACGAGGTGGAACGACTGTCTGTGTGGTGTTCAGAAAACAATCTGGTTCTAAATACAGTAAAGACCAAGGAGCTGTTTATGGATTTCAGGAGGAAAAAGACTGCCATTCAGCCCCTTTTTATCAATGGGGAATGTGTGGAAAGGGTCTCCACCTTCCGGTTTCTGGGCATGTACATCGAGGACAGCCTGTCCTGGAGCGCCAACACCACTGCTCTCATCAAGAAGGCCGATAGTACCTACAATGACAATAAAGATATTCAATTCAATTTAAGTTCTTAGAGTTTGGTATTAGTTGCTGGTAAACCCTCACACATTCCCTCACTCAACCCTCCGGTGTCCTCTGTTTTCAGTCTAGTTTATGTTTTAGGCCCTTGTGCCTTTTGTGTTCTGTATGTGGAGTCTGTGTTTTTGTAATAAAACCCATCAAAAGGGAACCTTGCAATTGCACCTCGCTTCAGTCCCCCGAGCACGCCCGCCGTGACATGTACACTGTTATTTCTCCCTCTACACCACACAAAGTTTGCAACAATCTCTAACATCTTGATAAACTCACCGTTCCTCTAATACTTTAAATCTCTGTAACAAGTTAGAGACATTTCTATGTTCCCCTCAGAAGAGTTAAATAATTTTTTAGGAACCACAGGTTCATTAGCCTTGTTTGTTGTACTTGTCACGGGTACACTTAGGTGGTAATCCCAACCAAACATCAGTTCTGATTCTCTACTGTGAGTCCAGCCTTCCTAACCCAGTATCATTATAGGATTGGCTGGGCAGATACTTGATATGGTCTGATCTGGCTTTAGGAAGTGCCAAAGCTCACTGCAGTAGTTGTGTGGAGGCAGACAAAAAAGCCTTTGGTGTACCACAATACCCTGTTCTTGTATTTATGGTGTGGATACACAGTTTTTAACAGTATTTTTATGTTTAGACGAAAACACAAAATTCTGGTTTGGAAACGTAGCCTGCCCTAAATTGTGAACTTCAAGGTTCCAGAAGGTGACAAAATTAAGAACGTCTTGTGTTTTTACAGTATTTTTGGATGACAGAACCAGTCTGTAGGTGCCCCCCATGTGTACTATGTACATGTTCTTTGATTTTATTGTATGAAGGAGTGAAAAGTCTGCACTTTTGTGTCTCCACAAATGTTAAAGTCAACCATATGTCTTTGCATGACTATATGTAATATAATATGAGAGGTCTAATCTGCAACACCTGCTCTGGCTAACAAGCCTCTTCAGAAAACCCTGATTGCCTGAAACTTTAAGGGCAGCATAATAGAAGCAGGTTGGAGATAAATACGGCAAGAACATGGATCTCCAGGGCCAGGGTTGGTGACCAATGTCAACAAAATAAATAGTATAGTTTAATTGTTTTTATATTTATACTCTGCAGATACTGCAGTACTACTAATACTGCATTTTTTCAATCAGGATGTTTTTCTGCATGTTGTCTAGGTAGATATAGACTCTCCCAAGCAAATTCCCCACTGTGGGACTAATAAAGGCTTATCTGGTCTTATCAAACACATTTACAGAAGCTCAGTAGAAAGGTTGGACTGAATGAATTCACACTTCTTGAATTCACGTTTCTTGTTATTTTCAGTCAGGCTTGAAAGAGGACTTGGAGGGGCCGTTGGGGGCAGTAACAATACGCCGCTAAAATCAGACAACACCATAACAGACAGCAGCTTCAGCAATTAGCCTTCACCAAAGGTCCAGCGTTTAATCAAGAACTATAATAAAGCCCTTGAACATCAACCAGGCCAGGACACAACTGTCTATGGTGGAACTCTCCACTGAAGTTCTCTCTATAGATCCTCCTCTTAAACTCCATTCAGCAAATAAACAATCATTTAAAAACAGCTGTGATTGAAAGATGTGAGTGATGAAAGATGTGAGTGATTGCACAATGACTGGAGTTACATTTGCACTTTTGTGCCCCCACAAATGCTAAAGTCAAACCAACACCTTTGCATGACTATGTGTAATGTTATAATAATATATAATGTTCATATCTTTCTTTAGCTCCTATAACTCTGGACCCCAACACTGCTCATCCGATACTCATGGTGTCTGAGGATCTGACTGCTGTGACACTCGGTGCTGAGAGACAACAGCTTCCTAATAATCCAGAGAGGTTTGATTATCAGCATTTTGTCCTTGGATCTGAGGGCTTTAACTCAGGGAAGCACTGCTGGGATGTTGAAGTAGGGGACAGTAAAAACTGGGGTCTGGGTGTGATCGCAGAGTCTGCATTGAGGAAGGGTAGCGTGGACACCAGGAGTGGACTGTGGGGAATGCTGCTGTATAACGGTTCATATGCAGCAGGATCTTCACCAAACACCACCCGCATCCCCGTACGATGTAAACCCCAGAGGATCAGAGTGCAGCTAGACTGGGACAAAGGAAAACTGTCTTTCACTGATTCTCTTACTCACGCACCCATACACACTGTGAAACACAGATTCACAGAAAAAGTCTTTCCACAATTCTATGCCAACGGGAACTCTCTGCTGAAGATTTTACCAGTCCGGGCCTTAGAAGCTCTGTTTCATCGCAGATAAGCCTGCGATAGCACCTCGTATCCTCACTGTTGGGAGAAAACCAGGGGTGTTTCTCAGTACCAAGAACATGAAAATCAGACTTATGTTCTTGGGAGGAACATTCTAGACAAGTGACCTTGCAAGAACAAGCCATTCAAGAGTTTGAGATGTTATGTGTCCTTGTTATTGTGCAACAGCCTGGCCGGCTTTTCTATAATGCCTTTCTATTTAATCAATGGTAACGTAGCTAAAGCTTTCTCATGTGGATAATAACACAGGTCAACAAAAAAAAAAAAATTTGTAATCACACTTTTCTAAATCATTTTTTTCATGCTGATTCCAGATCTGCTTTCAGTTTTTCAGTCACATCAACTTTTTTAATTATGAAAAGTACATTTTAGTTTGCAATACACTTGCATGCGGTTTTTATTAAACTGCAGGCACCAATCAAGTGACTGTTTTAATATTTTCAGTGCGAAGTCAGACAGGCACACACTGTGGCATAGAAATAATGATCAGTGTCAGTCAGCTACCACTGTTTCTACAAAAATGCTTAATAATATGATTATTATATGCTAAATATACCAACTATCATACAATATATAACTAGCTTCATCAAAAAAACTGTACGTGCGGGAAAAACTAAAGACAGATTTGAAATCAGCATAAAAAAACACTACAAAACCCACATAAACTTATCTCTGATGATTTTGACCTGTTGACCTGTGTAATCTAACAAAAGCCTTGTCTTGGTGAAATGATAACTGTAGCCTAATGTTTCTCGGGGAGGGGGGTGGGGGTGTAAAAAACACTTTTCTTTTCATCTGTTACCTTATAGTCGGCATCAGTTGACAAAATCCAAATGACCCGCACCCTACCTGCTGCCATCTGTTCATTATTAACAATGTCACCGTGTGTGATTGGGCTTCTCCTTTCACTTCAGGAACAGTCTCACTGGAACCTTTTCATCTCTGATGTCTGTTTATTTTGTAGACAAGTTTGTGTCGGTAAGAATCACAACCATGAAACCATTTGAGACCAAATAAACAACTGAATGTAATTTTGGTGTGCGTCTGATTTGCTTCTTTATGTGGATTCTGCTCTGAGAGGAGCTCACAGGACCTTCTAAGCCTTCAGAGAATGTTCTAACGTAGTGGTCACCAGCCCTGGTCCTGGAGAGCTCCCGTACTGAGAGGTCTAATCTGCAATACCTGCTCTGGCTAACGAGCCTCTTCAGAAGTCCCTGATTGCCTGAAGCGTTAAGGGCAGCATAATAGAAGCAGGTTGGAGATAAATACAGCAAGAACATGGATCTCCAGGGCCAGGGTTGGTGACCAATGTCAACAAAATAAATAGTATAGTTTAATTGTTTTTAT
>JBBIGA010067617.1:0-12176 GCA_037576975.1 Alestes dentex
CGCCACGCCCAAACATAAACAACCAGCACGAGGACGAGGGGGTGTGGCAGACGAGGCCTGGACGTCACAAAAGCAAAAAAAAAAAAACTAATAGTAATTATGGAGTCATACACATACAGTTTTAGGTAACATGATTCATAAATAAGTTACAATTATCCACACACACACACACATGATATGTATGTGTGTGTGTATGTGTGTGTGTGTGTGTGTGTGAGTATGCGTGTGTTTGTGTGTGTGTGTGTGTGTCTGTCAGACTGTATGAGAGATCAATATAGATTACTGTATTTATTGAGAAGACTTCTTACAAACAACTCACAGAATGCCACTCTCTGTGTGACTAGGCGAGCATGTTCATGACTAATTGCTGTGAATCTTGACGGACCCTCTCGCTCTCTTCACTGTGTTGATTTTCTGAGGATCACCCGTAAAGGGCAAATGCCAGTCCCTGCAAGTTCTTGTTATGACTAATTATATGAAATGTCTAATTATTTAAGAATTTCTCCGCTCTTCCTGTTTTCAGGGTTTGACTGGCCCGACGGGAGACGCAGGTCCAGATGGCCCCCCCGGACCGAAGGTGACTGGTTAATGAACTCTCAGTTTTCGCTCCGATAGACCCTCAGCATGGACGGCAGCCAAAGTGTTCTCCATTGCCCAGCATTGCAGGGGGAATTACTGTGCAAAGCAATTCCTCATGACAAATAAGCCTTAATCCCGTCAGTACCCCGTTTAATCTCCGTGGGTAGAAAAAGGCCTCAGCACAAGCCCCCATTAAACTCACTAGACCGGTGTGCTTAAGAGGATCTAAATGAACTTTCAAGTCACTTATTTCCCATCTTAAACAAAAAGTTCGGTTCAAGGGATTATGACATATGGCAGATTGTGAAAATACGCGATGATAATGATTAGCACGATGATGCTTTTTTTTACTGCTTAAAATTCTTGTAGTTATGTTTTTACCCGAAGTGATTCGGAACTTTATGTTGTGATTTAGGGAGAACCTGGTAAAGCTGGACCTCGAGGAGAAGCTGTGAGTGTGCATCATCTTCTAAAATGACTTCACTGTAAAATATATAAATATAAATAATGCACTTTTACTGTTTACAGCACTGAAATCACAATGTTGTGAATATACGGTTAGCCCTTTAAATTATTTGTTCATATTTATTCATATTATTTATATCAAAATACAAGACCATGCAATAATTTAAGACAGCTATATTATTGTAAATATTTTCAGTAAAAAAAATAGCAGCTTTTCGCAGCATACCTCCATCATTAGCAGCTCAATAGCAGCTACAGATTAATGCAGCTTAACAGAAGAAGTCATGCTGTATTACCTACATTACATGTTGTCTTTTAAGAGTAGCAGAAAAGTTATTTTTCATGTACTCTCAGGCTAAAGTAATATTAAACACATCCGTCTTGCTAATACTATCATTATGTAGGGAATATGTGGAAAATTTGTGACCTTTAGTGGTCTGACTATGTACTTGCAGTCTTATTTGACAGTATATCAAGATATTTGTACAAAATAATTCAGCACCTTCTTTCTTTTTTGTAGAGCTCCGGGCCTGATGGACCCCCTGTAAGTTCTTGATGTCTGTTGTATCAACTTTTGTAACATTATCCGTGAATCCAAAATGTGCTTCAGTGGTTAAAATGATTTCCTCTTTGTATGAGCAGGGACCACCTGGGCCTGGTGGACTTCCGGGTCAGCTTGGTAAAGTTGGTCCACCTGTGAGTAACAGTTAGAATTTTTTATTTGTGATTTGTCATATGCCATTTTTAAAGCTACAAATATGTGATAACTTGCTCAGTGTGCCTTAAACTAATAAATAAGATCTATAAGAGAATATACTGGACGTCAAAATTGATATTTGGAATATGTCCATGTTACCAAACAGATCAAATAAACAGTAACATCATCCATGAACACCAAGAAAATGGCTGCATGGTCATTCCTATACTGAACGTGGGTCATTTCCCCAGCAGTTTGATTATTTTCTGTAAAAGTTTTTTCCTCCCAACATTCAGTCAAAATAAATAGAAATGACTGAATCCAACATAATGTGATAAAATCCAGTGAAGTTGAATTACATTGTACAGTAACAGCAGTTTCCTGTCATTATTAAATAATTAGAAGTAATTTACTCAGAATACTCATACAGTATCCAGTATTCTGTACTTTACTATATTCTAGGGATAACTGATTACTGTACTGTCTGTACAGTTTTCCCCCACATCCCTTTATTTCTAATTTACTAGTTCTAATATGCAGCTTTTATTCAGCTAAATTATGTAGTACAACATGTCATATGCAGCTTTTATTCAGTGTGAAATGATCCATAATTTCATACATACAGGTGCAACAACGAACGATCACGCTTATTAATCATGCCATGAACATCATATTTCAGCAGCTACTTACACTTATGCCTGTAATTAAGACTGTAAAGCTGCCAGTAACAAGATGCTGGTGGGAATATCAAAACGGGTAATATATTGAAATGGAACTTTGGAGTTAGAATAACATACTGTAACCTAAAAAAAAAAACTTCTTTAGAAAAAATAAATAATAAAACCAAGCAGTGCTGCAAAACTCCACTACCATCAATAAAATATTTGGTTTTAGACCGCACAGTGTTCTGGTCACTTTCCTAGTATGCTTTGTATTAAAACAATTTTGGCCTTGCATTACATTGCATTACTGCTGTGTTTCTACCATCAATTTTAAACACTTATTGTAGTGAGTGTGCCTTAATTCTGAACCTCAAATATTGTAAGGTTGTGAGGGTTGAGGCAAGCAGGACGTAATCGCACGATCCAGTAGGTTTAATGTTAAAGAACTAGTAACAAGAATACAAACAAAAACGAGGGGTCGGGGGTACAAGAAAACAGGAGTTAGTACAAAAACACAAGATAGGCCAAGTGAACAGAAGCACTGCAGTAACAAAGGGGAAAATAAACAGGTTTAAAAAACGCAAGAAAACTAGAAATGATCAGAACATAGTTTTACAAAGAGCATAGCGCCAAGAGGTTTTACAAAGAATCCACGGACACAGACTGAAGCACAGGGGTATTTATACTAAGTAAGGAAATGAGAACACCTGGGCAGGGGCGGAGACAGGAGCCAGACACAGGTGAACTGGATAACAAGGGGGCGGGGCTTCGACCAAAACATACTCACATGGAACAGACACATAAACAAAGACACATGGAGAATGTAAACAACAGCATAGACAAGAACACAGGCAGAACATTACAAAAAGCCAAAAAAAGAGGGAGAGCACAGGAAGGACATTACATATATAATGACAGGTAAAACTAGACACTTTTATTATACTCAAATGAACAATTCTGGTTTCTAAACATTACAAATGTAGGTACATAGGAACACTTAGGTCTAAAACCACCAGTCCATACCACTTTATACACTGTGTGTCCAGAACTTTGTAGACACCTGCTCATCCAGCATTTCCTCTACAGTCAAGGGTATTATTAGGGAATTTGTCTCCTATTTGCTGCAATAACACCGTTCACTTATCTGGCAGGGATTTTTACTCCATTGCTGTAAAACTTTGATTGCTTTCAGCCACGATAGCATCAGTGAGGTCAGGTGCTTAAGTTGAAAAATGAGTTCTGGATCGCAAATGCCACTCCAGCCCAATAATGAGGTACTGAATGGAGCTCCATCACTTCAATGAAAGTAGTTCCACTGTTCCACAGCCCAGTGCTGGGGGTCTTTAAACCTCTAGCTGTGTGGCATTGTGTGTGGTGACCTGACGTTTATGTGCGGCTGCTGTAGAGTGACTCATTTTATTAGCAATGCTTTTCTATGGATATTATACAAGTTGAGCACCTACCTGTTTCAGCAATGAGGCCCTTGTAAAGTACCTGAATTCACTGCTTAGAAGGGGTGTCTGGATACTTTTGGACATGCAGTGAACATTCAGAAAATGACAGATTAAAAGTGCTAATATTACGTGTTGTTTCATGCTCATCACTGTGCTACACCGTTCTAATTAGAGCTTTGAATGAATTAAGCATGCTTAGACTCAACAGGCAGGGTTTATAAACTTTACAACACGGATCAGCCATAACATTATTAACATTTGGATCTAATATTGTGTAGATCCTCCTCGAAGTATGGACTCCACATGACCTCTGAAAGTGTGCTGTGGTATCTGGTAGCAAGACGTAAGTTGTGAGATGGGGATCTGACTTTTTTGTCCAGTACGTCCCACAGAATCTGGAGAATTTGGATGCCTTGAACTATTTCGCATGTTCTTCAACACATTCCTGAACAGTTTTTGCAGTGTGGCAGGGCTCATTATCCTGCTGAAAGAGACCATGAAGAAGTATACTTACTTTGCGACAATGTTTAGGTAGGTGGTATGTGTCAAAATAACATCCATATAAATGCCAGGAGCCACGGTTTCCCAGCAAAACATGCCCAGAGCGTCACACTCCCTCTGCCCTCTGGGCGAGATGATGACTCAGTGTCTGAGCACTGGCTGCCGTCTTGACCTTGGGTTTTATAGCAGGTGACACGTTCACTTCCGAGTCCAATTACTTATGACATGACCAGTGTGCGTGACACTTTCTTTGCTCCATGGTCGGGTTCTGATGCTCACATGCCCGTTGTGGACGCTTCCGGTGACGGACAGGGGTCAGCATGGGCAGAGTGAATGGTCTGCCACTACACAGCAAGCTGCGATGCACTGATACACTTTTCTAACATCGCCAACATGACCTTTTTATCAGGTTGTTGTATAGTAGCTCTTCTGTGGGATCTGACCACATGGGCTATCATTGGCGCCCCACACAAACACATACTGTACATCAATGAACCACAGGCATCCAGGACCCTGTCATCTGTTCACAAGTTGTCCTTGGATGACTTTTGGTAGGTACTAATAACTGCATACTGGGACAAAGCTCACAAGACCTACAAGACCTGCTGTTTTGGGGGTGCTCTGTCCAAGTCGTCTACCTGGAGCTGCTCAGATCTGTATGCTTGCCCCTTTTTTCACGTTTCCACCAAGAACTGACTGTGCACTGAAATGAAATACTTGCTGGCGTTCACTTCTCCTCTCAGTGGTTTTAATATTGTGGCTGATCGGTGTATAGTTCTGCACCAGCTGAGTGCTTTACGGCTATTCAGAGCTCAAAGCTCGATAAGATAACTTAAATAAGATTGATACAGGTAGCCCGAGTAGATATTTTAAAATAGGGGTGATACCCGCTCTTTAATTTTTTCAGGACCTGAGCTGCTGCACTTTGAATTGGAAGAGGATTTTTGGTTTTTGGGAAATACAGTGGGGTAGAGAAACAAACAGGAAGATGATGTATATAATTGGTGTACTTCTGATTGATACTGAGGCTGACAGGCTGAATTTCTGTGATATAGGGGGCGATGGGTGTCAGAGGACCACAGGGACCCCGTGGACCAGCAGGGCCTCGTGTGAGTACCTATTCACAGGAGGAACGACTGTGAAATCTGAATCTAAAGTATCACTGTACACGTTACCCTTGAAGAAAACTGTTGCTCCGCTATCTAAACAGTAATCCTAAAAGTTTCTCCTCTGTGATTTCAGGGTGCTGCAGGAATACTGGGTGGGACAATGGAACTGGTAAAAGCTGTTTACAGCACTCTATCAAACTGATAACAGTTCAAGTGGCTTCCGATCAGTGTATTAAATGTTCTCTTGCCTTTCAGTGCCCCAATGCCTGCCCACCTGGAGCGCCAGGGCATCCAGGACTGCCTGGCTTGAAAGTGAGCAGTCCACTCAAACTTTTGCAAGCTCTGGCATAGAACAGTTCCACTGACATTTTAAAGTTTTCCCTGCTCCTAGCACTCCTGATTCATCTTACAAACTAATTAACAAGCCCTGAATGAGGTGAACCAGGTATGCTAGAGCAGGGCAAAGTAACATAGTTTCTAATGGCATACAGTACAAACAAGTTTTCAGGAAAAGTGCTTTCTTCATGTGTATCTGAATTAATCGGTTTTAGTGTCGTAATCACAGACAATGTGTTTTGCCTGTCAGGGTCACAAAGGTGTGAAGGGAGAGTCTGGAGAACCTGGTAAACAGGGACACAAGGTAAGACATTACTTGAGTGTCTTTGGTCATTTCAGTGGCTGTAGACCTGAAAAGAGTGACATGATCCAGAAGGGGAGTGGCATTTGTCAGAAATCTGTATACAGATATTAGAATTTAGAACCAGATATTAGAATTTAGAATTTAGAGTTGCTAAAGAAGTAAATTATAATAAATAGAAAATGTAGAAGAAGAAGAATAAACGATTACCTTTCATGTATATTGTCTTTTCACCGATTGGGATCTTTTGAAGATGATATTTATTACATCATGTACATTCATTTTGATGGAATCCCCCAATCTTTTTTGTTAAAATGCCTGAAACAAAGGTTTCATTAAAAAAAGAAGCTTCAATAAAGCTGGCTCAAGTAGCATTTTGTAGGCTTTGAATGCTCATTGGTGTTCTCATTGGTGTTCTCTTCTGCTTTGGTTTCATTTTAACCTCACTTTAGAGTTTGTATTAAAATATAAATATTCTAGCTTTTAAAAATTGTATTCATACTTTTTTTTTTTTTTTTTACAAAGAATCTGAGAGAGGTATTACATTATGATTTAGGTTAACTTCAAGATAGCAGTGATTATACAGAAGTATATTTAAGACTTAAATTTCTTTAAATCTTTGTTTAGCTACAGATTTTCAGTTCCAGTTTAGCTGCTTTACTTCATGAAGTTTGTGTTCCGTTGCCAGTGCTCTAGGTTTGTTGCCATTGGTTTGTTGCTCTTTGTCCATTCCACCATCAAGTGCTGCAGCATTCAGAGCTTATAGTTTCATGAAATGGAAAATAAAGCTCGTATTAATGCAGAAAGGAAAAAGAATCTGTCTCTACATCCTCTATCCATCCTTTCAAATGAAAAACGACCCCCTGCTGAGTCTTCCTGAAATTCATAAAATCCTGAAGCGGCGGCAGTTTGAAATGTATATCGCGGAAACACTTTTAAATCTGTTGCTCATGCAGTTCAGCTTAGTGGTCCTTGAGTCATTCTCTTCTTTCTTGAGTGCCTCTGCACGGAAATATGCAGTTAGTTGGACAGACGGCAAACTGCAACCAACTTAACTGTTCCATTACATGACTGGATCAAATAGACTATAGCATTGTTTTGAGTGAAGCAGCTGTCTGCCTTAAGATTTCTGTTGAATAATTGGTCTAATCGGACTTTGTCGTGGAACTACATTGTGCTTGTAAAGAATTATATATTTAAATACTGATTAAATGGTTACTTTTTGGTGGCGTGTTAAATCGTGGCTTGCTGCATATTTAGTTGATAGGCAATTTATTTTTTATCATTTAGTTCATTCTAAGACGTATTATTCAGTTATTTGCCAACTGTAAAGAACTTGACAGTGTTTGTTCTCAGGGAAACCCAGTCATGAGTAGAAAATGGCCCAGATGGGTCTGAATCTTTGTTCGTGGTGCTGCACTGTTGCTAAGAAGGTCTTTTGTCAAGTTATGAACAGTGATATACAGACAGGAGACAAGGCTTACGGGTGTTATTAAGCCTCAGTGCATAGAATTTTGCCTCTGGGACTGTAATACAAGGACGGAAAGATCTGAAATCTTCTACAGGCACTCAGTTTGGTTGTAATCTTGTGGCTAGTGAGGCCACTGCATATTCTTTCCATCATTTTACACTTCAAAAAATTCAGTGACCCCTCACACCCTATGAATGGGGGCATTGCTATTCTGGAAGAGGCCGCTCTGATCAGGGTAGACGCTTTATAATGAGAAGAAGGTGATCAGTCAGAATACGTTTGCGTGAGTTCCCTCTAAATGCTCTTTTCCATAGACATACAGGAACCATTCTGTACCCAAACTGTACTGAGATGGCACTGAACTTGCAGCACTCTTTGATTTTCCAGTGTATCAGAGTTTCTGACACGTCAGCAGCTCGGTTCTCTCCACACAGTTTATGGCCGGTCGTTCCAAAACCGCGTCCATGGAGTCGAACCAGCGGAAAGTTTTTCTGCCAGAGTTGCTTTTGTTATGGTGGTCTTTTATCATTCATCGTCTTGTTAAAGACTGTAAACTGAAAATAAGTCGTTACATAAATTACAGAAGAGATGTAATATGGGAAAGAGATGTTGTAAAAATAAGACTACCTTTATAAAGTGTTTATAAATGATTTATAATCAGGTTGTAAATGAGGTTTTAAACAGTTTACAGCACTGTTTGGCTGATCTAAGATCTTACTAGCTGCTGAGCTTATCTTGACTCTTTCTCAAGTAAAATGTTAAACTGAACTTCATCAGGTATTTGTTAACGTTACTACTATTGAAACACCAGATCTTACCAAATAGTGAGGCTTCATCAATGTAGGACAACTGTTAAAACTTGTTTTGAACTGCTTATTAATGATTTATACCTGGGTACAACTTAATTAACAACCTGATTATGAATCATTTATAAACCTTTATGAACCAGAGATGTAATATGAGAGAATATTCATCTGGTGGTTAAGTGAGAATATTTTCACCTCATAGACCCCTTTTCAACTTGGACATGTGAGAAATATCAATTGGATGCAGTTGGTACTTACCCTCTGGATTATTGCCCTCCTGATCATCACTGTTGTGCATTAAACCACCATGCATTGCGAATAGTGACAAGATGAGATGAATTTGATCCAAACAGCCACTTTATTTGTCCTAATTAGCTTCACCCCAAACTGGCCAAAAATATACCAACATTAGGGGGAAATTTAGAGAGCAGTGATGCTTTGTTAAGTGCTATTAAGTGACCGGAGGACAGGCTCTTCTCCATAAGCAGTACAGCAGGGGGAGACACTGTTATAATATTGGGAGGGATTTTAGTGGTTGAAGATGGAGAAATTGATTAATTTACTCTGAGATAACATCTGGCTTAAATGTGTCTCAGACCACCCTTCACATTTGAAACAAATTTAAATCTCATGGTTTGAGAAATGAGATTATATATATATATAATTTTTTTTTAAATATGTTTTGAGTATATTTATACTTGCTTTTTTCATGTGGATACGTTTTATCCAGATGTAATTCTAGTTCTCATGACACATCAGATAAGATATACAGGGCCAAAAAAGGTAAAACGTATAATTTTTCAGTAATGCAATGCAAAGGCTTAACATGTGTCCATCGTATTGAGTGCTCTGCAGAGTTTTTATTGGATTTATTTAGACTTTAGATTGAATATTTTTTCTCGTCTCTGTGTCTCTGTTTGTCTGTGAAGTCATAACACAAGCAGTTTCCTCCAGGATCAATCAAGTTTTCTGATTCTGATTAAGACTGTGATATCTCAGTCTTTTGCTACATTACATCCATGTCTTATACTGTTGTAGTTTTACATTGTTATTCTCATTTGTCTCTGGATTCTCACTGCTGTCTCTAAATAAGTAACCTGTATTCCACGTGTCAGGGAGAAGAAGGAGATCAGGGAGCCCCAGGAGAGGTTGGATCCCAAGGCCCGACTGTGAGTGTTTCAACCTCAGTATGGCTTCTTCAGCCTTTATATTAAAGATTACTATCAAAAGACAGCACTGAATGGGATTGTTTTGTCCTATCAGGGTCCACAGGGACTTCAAGGGGCTACCGGAATGATGGGTATCAAAGGAGAGATGGCAAGTAAAGGTTTCAATAGACACTGCCCTCATGGGAGATGCACTGATTTGCTTGTAAAACTATAAAACTCCTCTATAATCTCTCGGGTTCTAACAGGGACCTCGAGGAAATGATGGAGATCCAGGTCCTCAGGGAGTTGCAGGTGCTGCTGTAAGTCACGTTTTCAGTAGCTTTGTGGCTATCTGGAGTGATTTTTTTTAACAATAAAATTGACTAAATTGAATGGTTTAAAAGGACAAGCAAAAAAAAAAAAACACTGCACTTAACTAAACAGTGTAAAGTGTTTCAAAAATTCCAAAACACTTTACAGCAAAAAGTTAAACTGGGTGTTTCATTTTAAACGTATAGAACACCACAATGTAGTATTTGGGTGTCAGTGAAATTGTTAATATACATTGAAATTGTTTGGTCACCAAGTTATGCCTTTCTTTATAAAAAGGGAGGTAAAATAAAAATACGTTATTGCAGGTTGCAGTTGCTGATGCAAGTGTGTTTCCTTCTTGCAGGGTGATCGTGGCCTGAGGGGACAGATGGGAGAGACCGGCCCTAAGGGTGACCAAGTATGTACAACAGGGAGCACTTCCAGAATGCTATCTATATGTATACATGCTAGATACACTATATGGACAAAATTATTTGGACGCCTGACCATTTCACCCACAGAGACTTTAACGACATTGCATTCAAGTCCATAGACTTTAATGTGGAGTTGGTCCCCCTTTGTGACTATAACAGCTTCCACTCTTCTTGGATAGTTTTCCACAAGATTTTGGAGATTATGTAGGAATTTGTGCCCATTCATTCTGTAGAGCATTTATGAGCTCAGGCACTGATGTTGGACGAGAAGGTCTGGATCACAATCTCCATTCCAGTTCATCCCAAAGGTGCTGGATGGGGTTGTGCTGGGACACAGTCATGCTGGAATAGAAAAGGTTCTTCCCCAAACTGTGTCCACAAAGTTGGAAGCAAGACGTTGTCCAAAGTGTCTTGGTATGATGAAGCATTGAGATTGTCCTTCACTGGAAGTAAGGGGTCTAGCCCAAACCCTGAAAAGCATGTGTGTCCCAATACTTTTGTCCATACAGCGTGTGCTCAGGTAACTGAAGTAATGTCTATTGTACTCTACAGAAGTGGGGTTCAAGGGAATGAAATGTGTGAAGCTGCCGTATGAATGATAATCTCTATTTCCAGGGACCCCAAGGCCCAAGAGGCATCACTGGTCTTCCAGGACCGAAGGGTGGGAGTGTGAGTAAATGCTGGAATCCAAGAATACAGACCCACATTTCTGTTCTCATTTAAAAACGGATAGTTCAGTATCTAAAACCTAATTGGCTGAGCCATTTTTGATACCTTTGTAAAATACTAGATATACACATGTATAACAAAACATTTCTGTTCATTCTCTTCATGCAGCAAGTGTTTGATATAATAATATTATGCTGCCTTGCAACCATAAGCTACTTTGTGAAATGAACTTTTTATTGTGGTTATTATTATCTTATTGTATTTTATCACCTCATAATCTGTACGAAATCAAGGCTGTGCCTTGATTTTAGTGTTGTGCATAATGAAGGCTCTTGTGTCTCATTGCTTTAATGTTATTACTGGCCAGCTTCATTCACTTATGAATTCACGAACCAGTTTCTAGACCCAGATTTAGCCTAATATTAGACTATAAAGAATTTCAGTAGATTCATCACTTCTGGTCCACTCCATGTGTCCACTAATAATCTTATTCTCTGCACATACGCTGTTTAAAGGGTTTGCCCGGTGTAGATGGACGTGAGGGAATTCCAGGGATCCCTGGAGCTAAGGTAAAGTCATCGAAAGTAGCTGTAATGAATTCTAAAACATTTAGAAGTTTGAAGTTAATAAGTTATTGCTCACGACTCTGGGAACTGTTTTTCACACAGGGCAACCCTGGCAAACCTGGATCTCCTGGAGAGGTCGGACAACAAGGGCTTCCAGTAAGTTTGGTGTATCAAACACAAACAGATGTCTTATACTTAAGCTATTCACCCACATTCTGAATTTATTCCGTCGTCAAACATGGTTTGGAGCAAAACTTAAGTAAATGGAAAGTGCAAAATGGACAGTGATTGCTCACTTCATAGGTTGGGGTAATGGATAAGTGTTACAATCAATAGACATATTGATTGTTTGTACCAGTCCAATTTAGGCAAGGAATTGGAGGAAAAACTAAATGAATCCGATTCGATGTTCCGTGAAAAATGTAACACCGTAAAACATAACGGAAAGTCGGGTAGGCTGTGTTGCAACATCAGAAACCAGACGATAAAGGCACACGTTAACAGTAATGGTGGGGTAACAGTGCGTTTAGATACACTGAGCATAGAATATAAATAAATAAATAATAAGGTGAGGTGGTTTTTCAGGACGAGGATGTTGAGGTTCTCTTTGGGAGTGACGAGGATGGATAGGATCAGGAATGAGTATATCAGAGGGACAGCTCATGT
>JBBIGA010067637.1:0-12175 GCA_037576975.1 Alestes dentex
AACACACACACACGAGTAAATTGGTGATATTAATTTAATAAAGAAGACTGTGAGTGTGAAATCTACCTGCGGTGATGCTGGTCTGAGAGGAATCTTGATCCCTGAGCTGTAAAATAGGAAAAAACAAGATTAATTTACTTTGCTTAGAGGAACTGGGGTCTAATGTCAAGAGGCAGTCCTGGAGGCTTCTGTGTGTCATTTACAAAGCTTACAGTTTTCCATCAGTCGTTATGTGCCCCTGTGTCCAATGTTCATATTCAGGGAGCCTATGCTTGAGCTGTGTATCACTGGGGCAAAGACACTGCTGCCACCATCAGCACGAATATTCATAACTGCTTCTGCAGACACAAAAAGTCATTACATGATTTACCTCAACTTTACTGGTCAACAAATCAAAACTCTTCCATACTTTCAGGGCTAAAATGTTGCTATATGAGCTTACTGCATGCTACACATACTGCTGCTGTCAGAACAAAACCTTGTATCTCTTTTCGTTCTTGATTTGGGAACCTCAAATGCCCTCAAATTGTTCATGAAGACCAGAACAAAAGAAATGGTCCAAAATTGCCCTGAATAAAAGTTCGTTAAATCAATTTACACTAAGGTCAAAAACACTTTCCCCGTTGTCCTGTAAAGTTTTGGTCCGACAGCTGCTAAAAGGTTCGTCAAATGAGTCTAGAACCACTTTTGGTTCCCTAATGAACCGCGTTTTAAAAAATGAGACTTGTGGGCATGAAAGAAGACTTACCTTGGGCCTGCGCCTGAGAGTTTGTTCGTACACCTGTTTTAAGAAACAAAGAAATAAAAATACTCAAAGTATATCAAACACTAAACAGTTCTGGTATCTCCAAAATATGTTGAGAGGTCAGAAGTTACCTGCAACACCGTCAGTTTGTGTCACGTCAGTATTCAGGCTCTGATCTGTAAAACAAGAAAAGATCCGATAAATCAGCTAAAGCTCACTTCCGTCAAGGACAAATTACACACACAAATAAAAAAAAAAAAAACCCAAACTGCTAGACATTTAATCTTATGAAAATCTTACGAAAATGAAAATGTATCTGAGATCCAAATGGTCCAACAGTGAGCTGTAAATGTATGACTGGTGGTCTATCTGAGGTACAACTGGTCGAGGAGTAAACAGGAAGTGTGTGGTGTGGTGGTCTATATGTGGTTCAGATCCATTAGGGAACATGTGGTGACTTGGTGGTCTACCTCTGGTCTTCACGGTTGTTATCCATTCTCTGAGCTCCGGGAAGGGCTTATTCACATCGTCCTCCTTCAGCAAATCCAGAAACGCGAGGCAGCTCGAGTTGCCTTGGTTGATAAAAGTGTCCAGGAGTTCTGTAGTTGTATCCGCAGGATCTCTGATGTTCTTCAGTCTGCTGTATTCGTCTTCCGTTATGAGGGATCTCGAGTGAACATACTGTAGAATGATAGGGTCCGCACGAAGCCATCGGATGAGCTTCACTTTATTAGACTTGATAATATCCATTCAGTCCTGAGCTGAAGTAAGCCCGCTCCTGTCCAACCGCAGCAGAACTGGATTTCACTTTCGATTTCTGAGTAAGTGAACACTTACGCCACCTGCCGGCGGGGTTTGGAATCATCATTCGTTCCAAACGGACATGGCAGACTGGGAGACTCTCAAACTCAAATTCAAATTCAATTTTTAATTCAAAGTGGCTTCATTGTTTCAGGAACAATGTTGCCAAAGCAGTATGTAGTGTTTAAAGTAAGGTGACTGTAACCAATGATTAGAATATATTCAGGGTCGTGATAGCAGTTTACTACCAAATCCAGATTTATTTAAAACACACTGGACTGAAGCACATCTCCCCTTCTCACCGTGTAAGGCAACAATAAAAGATTAAATGGATGAATAAAACAAACAAACAAAACAAAAATAAATAAATTCTACCAATCGGTATTCAATAACAAATTCATCCACCCCGATGAACACATGAACCTCTGACTTTTAAGTGCTTACATTGGCACACATACAAGAGAGATTGTTTCACCTGAGGCTAAAAAGATTATTAATCATAGTAGTTCTCTGTGCAATGAGCAGTATGATCTGTCCCTCCTTCTTCACAGTTCAGGTTCAGCCCCTGAACCAGGAGAATGAGAAACACCCCAAAAGATGAGGAAGAGAGAGACAGTCTCAAATATATCCTTTAACGGATTATTCTCCTCTGTTGCCACTGAGAAACACCAGTAGTGTCTGACACCCAGGTCCATCCCCTATAGCTACGTGCATCACAAGCCAGAGAATCCTTGGGCATTAAATCATAATACAGAGTTTAGCTCAGAGTAATAATAAAAGTATTACCATCTGGAACCAATAAAAATACGAATTACAATACCAATAAACAAACATTAATAGTTTAAATAAAAAACACAATCTGAACACAGGCTGTCAACAGAATATCTACCAAACACAAGAGATGTGAGGACAATAACCCGCTAAAAACATTAAGTTTCTAAAACTTAACCATAACACTCCCAATAACATTTTATAGCACCAACATCATAAATGAAAGATTTACACTCATCTAGCAAGGAAATATCACATTATCAGTTGTGAAAATGTAGTACACGATGCTCAGAGCATAGAGACAAACACACACACACACACACACACACACACACACACACACACACAGTGCTGCCGCTACGTGTATTAAAAGCCCGCGAATCCCCACTAGGTGTACCATGACAACCAGCCGCCGTAACGCTGCCCCTTTTACGACACTATCAATTTTTAAAGGGCAATACTCACAAAAATATTATAAATGTACCAACGCGTAACTGAACCTAAGGCTGGATAACATAACATTAAAAAAAATTGAACATCATGTAAAACTAACAGTGGTTATCCTGTTGGTAGCATACCTATTTTTTTCTTAGAATTTTTTTCTGATCATTTTAAACTTTTCACAGCAAAGGAGGACATCTAACACCTAAATAAGGTTTTATAAAAATGCTACAAATACAGAACTCTTTTCTGATTTAAGATGTTAAGTTTATTAGGACGTAAGTGCATATATTGTATCATGTTTTGAAACTGTTAAAAAGCTTTGGTTAAACTGAACTGAAGCATTTTTTTACATTTTTGATCAGACAAGCCAAGAGGCCAAATGGACCAAAGAAACAGGGCCATGCACATTTTAGTACTCACTTTTTGCTAGTTTTTGTATCTGTCACATTCCCCTATCGAATTTGTCGTTTTGATGGATCTGATCAGTGTATGATTAATAATGAAACATGAAACGTCGATGGGTTGTTCTGTTACCCACCGCTGTGTCCTTTACTCTTCTTTCATATGGAGATAAAACCTTGTGATGTCCAGCACTAATTCTACAAACTTTTTTCCATCACAATTTGACACAATTCTCACAAATCTTCTGCCAACAGCATCATTCAGGCAACACCACCATGTACGGATGAAAGTTTACCTCTTTACACTTTACTGCTACTTGAATACAGTATCCGTCATCACACTGATTGCATTCCAGCTAGTGCTGTAGTTACTTTAGCGGACTACACTAAATGTTGTCTAGTCTAGGGAAATTGTTGCTCTTGTATTTTCTTATACTCTGCCCGTTTGTTCTCTTTGCGGTCAGTATGGTTCTGTCCTGCTTACACTTATAATAATCATTTTCTTACTTTGCAGCCTGAGATGAAGACACACAATAAAATCCAACTGTGTTTTAATTTTTTTTTAAATTTATTAACCCTTATGGTCACGCATGAACACACGACAGGACAATGTGAAATTCTTTCTCGGCATTTAACCCATTCACCAAGTGAAGCCATGGGCTGCCGCCAACGAGGGGCGTCCGGGGAGCAGTGTGTGGGGACGGGACCTTGCTCAAGGATACCTCCGTGGTGACACTAGCAGCTGGAATTTGAACCCCAATACTCTGATTGCAGGGCCAACGCCCTAACCACTAGGCCATCCAGCTGCCCCCAAAATAATATATATATTTTTTTCCTCAGTGATGCAACTTATCATGTCCACGTAAAAGATATGATAGCACCAATTGTGAAAAAAAAAAATAGAAAAAACAATCACTGAGATGGATGAAGGATGACCCTCCTCTTAAAAAATACTTGTAAACTAAATCAGGTATAACTAATCACTGCAAGCTAACTGGCTTACAAAATATGTAAAGAAATATAAAAACTATTTACAACAATATAAAAACAACAAATGAAACAAATCCCTTTATGTCAACATGCTGTGCACAATGTGCCAGTCTCGGTAACAGTCCCTTTTTGCACTGATGCACAAGCTGACATTGCATTTCATACAGCGTGTGGGAGTCTTTAGGTCACAGTGAGCGCACCTCCTGTGACCCTTCGTCCCATCCTCAGAAACGTACTCCGGTATGTGGTGCTTCACAGCAGGAGCAGGAGCAGGGGATCCCGCTTTTGCGAGCTCCAAGACCAAAGTCTCTCTGAACGCCTTCTGTGTCATGGGCCTTTCGCGTCTCTGAGCGGCGAGCTCCTTGTGCAGGAGGAAGGCGTTCGTGACAGCAATGTCGACGAAATGGAAAAAAAGGGATCTGTACCATTTTAGAGTGTTGTGGAGCTCACTGTAGAATACGGTAAAGTCATCTGATACATTCACTCCACCCATGTGCCTGAATGGATAAAAAGATACATAGGAAATATTATTGACATCTGCATCAAGATAGGTAATATGAGATCATGGAGGTGATATAAAGAAAACGTACTTGTTGTAGTCCTTCACAGCTGGTGGAATCTGAAACTCAGCCACTGTCCGCCGTCCATCACGACCCTTGACCCGCCGGCTCACTGTTTCCTCCCCGTGGGCTGTGTGCATTGTGGAGCACATCAGGACGTCCCTGGTATCCCGCCACTGCACAAACACCAGACCACCGTCTCTGATCCACCTGATGGACCCCCGGGGAGATCGTCTGTCCAGGCCCCCAGGCCTGTCCTTCGGGTAACCAAGGCGGTTTGGATGGACGGTGCCACATGCCCTGATGTTCTTTGTCAGCAGGTCCTTGAAAAGGCTCGGGCTTGTGTAAAAATTGTCAACAT
The DNA here is from genome assembly GCA_037576975.1 of Alestes dentex. NCBI lineage: Eukaryota > Metazoa > Chordata > Actinopteri > Characiformes > Alestidae > Alestes > Alestes dentex. The sequence continues at coordinate 5,074 of JBBIGA010067637.1, forward strand.
AGAGTTTGTAACCCGTGCCAAGCACCTGCGTGGGCACCAGGTGCATGACAGAGTTGTAGCTGAGTCCCTTTCCTTCTCCTACATGACCTTTACCTTCATACACAAAAAAGTCCCATGTGTAGCCATTCAGGGTGTCGGCCAGGACAAACACGTTGTAGCCCCACTTCACTGGCTTGTCCTTCATGTGTGCCTTTGAGGCTACGATCCTCTCATCCACCGTGATGTGCTGCCGAGGGTGGTAGTGGGCTCTGCAAGCCTCCCGAATCTGCTCGTACACGGGCTTGATCTTCCCCAGGCGGTCATACTCCGGTGTGCCACGCTTGCTGTCATTAACTCGGTCCTGGTCCGGGTCACTCAGACGGAGGTGGCTGAGGATCCGTCTAAACTTTCGACCTGACATGACGCTCTTTGGAAATGGGATGCTGTACATCTCAGAGACCCTCCAGTAGTCGGGAATGCTGTGCAAGCCGTTCAGGCCCATGTACACCACCAGTCCCAAAAAGCAGTAGACATCCTTCAGAGTTATATCCTGCCATCCGTCCCCAAGCTGTCATGAGAGAAGACAAAATTGTGTATTTGTGGAATTGCGGCTTGGAATAGGTCTAGGAAATTCTGACTGTGTTAATTAACATAGTAAATATAAAAATATTTAAAAAGAAATAGAAAAAATATATACCTGTTGCTGTCCAAACTTGTTGGTGTTGAGGACGATCTCTTGTAGCACAGCATTCGACATGAAAAGCATAAACAGCTGGAGGACTGAATATGCCTGTCCTTGCGCCAGACCCTGGGGGCCAGGCGGTCTTCGGGGGCGGAAGTGGGGCTCCTCGGGCACCAAGTCCTGGTCTTTTTCAGTCTTCCAAGACTGTGGTTCCTCCTCTACCTCCAGAGAAGCCGGGGGGGAACGGGTCATGCCTCTCCCTCTCTGTCCCCGTCCTGCACGTTGAGAGGTCGATGGTCGATCAGAGTCACTTTCCGATTCCCTAAAATGGCAAAATAACTTCTATAAATCAGTGTCTTTATCTAAAACACGCTGTAATATCAGCAGACACGCACCTGCACAAAAGAATAAAACCTTAAACAAAGAGGCAGTTACTACACCCCACCCCCAACACACAAACACACTTTTAAATCAGTGTAAAAATGCTTTTTTCTGTCCCGCACACACACACACGCCTTTTCACAAAATGACCAAACCTCAGTTGTCCCCAAAACCACGGCACCCCCAAACGCGCACACGGTCTTACGCCCCTGCTGTTACAGCATTATTGCGACCCAAACACACACACACACACACACGTAAAAATCATTTTATAAATCAGTGTAATAATATCCCCTGCTAAAACATTAAGCCTTTTTCCGTCCCAAACACACACGCGCACTTTCACAAAATGGCCAAACCTCAGTTGTCCCCAAACGCACCGCACCCCCAAACGCGCACACGCTCTTACACCCCTGCTGTTACAGCGTTACTCCATTCAAAACACACACTTCTAAATCATTGTCATAACTTAAATGTACTTACGGTTCAAAATCAGGATCCTTTCCATCGAGAAATGCATCGATGTCCACCGACTCCATTGACGAGGCGTCGCTATCCTGCTCCACCTCGACTTCTTCGTCAGACGCTCGACAAATCTCTAACAAAACCTCCTCCATCGTGTACTCGGTTTTCTGTGTTCTTTCTGCCATGTTTCCAAAGCAAAAGAAATGCGAAAAAGCAAAATCAGCAAGCAAGAAAGTAAGCAGCACTCACAACTAGCGACCTGACGCACTGAGAGCGAGAGCGACCCCTCGCGTTTACGCAGAATCTTATGTCTGGAACGCGGGGGCAGATCGGGGCAAGCATATGTAAATTTAGTCTATCCGGCAATTGGTCCGACTTATTGACACTCTTAACCCTGGACCAGTCAGATTCGGCTTGAGGGACTCATTGGAACAAATAGGCATTATCTCCGCCTAGGAACCTCATAGAAACATCCGGGAGGGCTCTTTCGAACGGTAACAACCTCAGCTATTGGTTGAAGCAAATACATCGCTACATACATTGCTACAAATACCCCAATCATGGCTTAAAATGCGTTTTTTGGGGGTTGGGGTGGGGTGGGGGGTGAAAGCAAACAGGTCCTGATAATACATGAAGTTTAGATAAGTTCAGGTAAACTCTGTTCTAGTATGCACATCTAGACTTGAATCAGACTTGCTACCCTCAACTCTGACTCAACTCAAAAGAATAAAAAAATTGATGTTCTACACCTGTTTTAAAGGCAGACATAAGTTTTTTTTTTCCATTCGGAGACTCCAAAGGACCTTTTGGTTACCGCCTCACAAACAGTGTTGGGGAGTAACGGAATATATGTAGCGTTACGTATTTAGAAGACAAATTATGAGTAACTGTATTCCGTTACAGTTACCGTTTAAATAGGTGATAATCAGAATACAGTTACTTTGTTGAAATACACGGCGGTATTTTCCTGTTTCAGATATTAGGCTTTCCCCTCAGTCGAAGTATTGGGGACCATAAGCGCAGTTAGTTTAAGCCGCGCTCCGCGGGTCCGGCGGGCTGCTGAATATCTTTAGGCATGATGGAGACTCTCGGCGTGGATGGCGCACAGGTTCGTGTCCGGGAACAGATGCACCAAGCCTGTTGGTTAAGCAAAAACGGGGCTTTTTATTATCTTTAAGTAGACAAAACATCTTATGTTAACATACCCAAGTCTTTGCTCCTCTACAGTAAATATATTATCTATTCAGGAAGATTTGGGCTCAACAGCCAATTGGTAGAGAAAAACAAATGAGAATTTGCTACATTCGTGTAGTTGTAAAAAGCATAACAATATATAGTAATCCAAAGTATTCAGAATTACTCACATTGAGTAACTTAACGGAATATGTTACAAATTACATTTTGGTGCATGCATTCTGTAATCTGTAGTGGAATACAATTTAAAAGTAACCTTCCCAACACTGCTCACAACCACTTCAGCTGTTCAATACCTTGGTCTATAATGAAAGACAGCCCTTTTGAGGTGTCTTGTGCACTGTTATGAGCCCCTTTGACTGTGTGTATTTTTGGAATTGCGGCTTGAAATAGGTCAAGGAAAATTCTACTGTGTGCAAAGAACATTTTTATTAGTTCAAAATAGAATATAAAAACTACAAATAATGATTACAAAATATGTAAAGGAATATAAAAACTATTTACAACAATATAAAAACAACAAATAACACAAACTATTTGCACAAGTCCACAAAATCCCTTTATGTCCCTTTCCTTCGCCTACATGACCGTTCCCTTCATACACAAAGAAGTCCCATGTGTAGCCATTCAGGGAGTTGGCCAGGACAAACAGTTTGTAGCCCCACTTCACTGGCTTGTCCTTCATGTACTGCCTCAGGCCAGTGCGTGCCTTGGAGACTTCGGGGCCAGAAGTAGGGCTCCTCGGGCGCCACGTCCTGGTCTTTTTCAGTCTTCCAAGACTGTGGGTCCTCCTCTACCTCCAGAGGTGGAACGGGTCATGCCTCTCCCTCTCTGTCCCCGTCCTGCACGTTGAGAGGTCGATGGTCGATCAGAGTCACTTTCCGATTCCCTAAAATGGCAAAATAATTTCTTTAAATCCAAAAACACGCTGTAACATCAGCAGACACGCACCTTCACAAAAGAATAACACCTTAAACAAAGAGGGCAGTTACTGCGCCACCCCACCCCCCAGCAGACACACACCTTCACAAGAGAATCGCACCTGACACAAAGAGGGCAGTTACTGAGTCACCCCATCCCCAACACACACACACATTTTTAAATCATTTTTAAAATCAGTGTAATAATATCCCCTGCTAGAACAGTAAGCCTTTTCCCGTCCCAAACACACACATGCCCTTTCACAAAATGACCAAACCTCAGTTGTCCCCAAACCCACCGCGCTCCCCAAACACGCTCTTATGCCCCTGCTGTTCCAGTGTTATTGCGACCCAAACACACACACACACTTAAATCATTTTATAAATCAGTGTAACAATATCCCCTGCTAAAACAGTAAGCCTTTTTCCGTCCTAAACACACACACGCCCGTTCACAAAATGGCCAAACCTCAGTTGGGAAAGATGGTGGGCAGTGATCAACTGTGATAAGGATGCACTATGGAGAGCTAGGAATTTGGTGGTTGTTAAGAAATGTGTGATGTCTCCTGAATCTGTCATACGTTTAAGCTTAACCTAAGTAAGAGACTATGTAATCAGAGATAAACAAAACGTTGGTGTAAAAGGATGTAAAAATTCTCTTGTGAAAAAAAAGACCATATGTTTACTGAGTTACGGAAGATTATATTGTTATAATTTGTAACTTTCTTTTGGTCATGATTTTGAATTGTATATGTCTTGAATATTTGTAATATATCTCTTTCCATGAATTTATTTATTCATGTCCCTGTTAATACATGAAATGGGGTGTTTTTTAATTTTTATTTTTGGTTTTAGTTAACTACAGCTGTTTGTTTCTTTTTTGTGCATAACTGTAATGCACTGAAGGAGAATGTTTCTTAGGCAGTCTGGTTTCTGATGGAGAAGGTTTCTCAGTAAGAGGTGCACATCTAGACTTTAATCAGACTTGCTGCCCTCAACTCCAGGTGTCTTACGAGGAAATAGCACGCCCTAAACTTTGCCTGTGTGGCAGCATAATTAAAAAGTTTTTCCCTCGTGCCAGAGCACCCCTCTGCACGCATGCTCAGTGCAGCATTTTTTTAATTTAGTTTCATTTCCCTTTCCTCGGAAACAGAAACTCAACCTCCACGTTTCTCCGTCACAGCCTGTTTCTCCATCAGTCCTCACTCACCCACAGCAGAGATGGCATCTACTCAAGGCATCTCCTGCACATGAAGACCATCAACAGGCAAGTGGTCCTTGAATCAGGATAACTGATCAAAACACTTTTTAGTATTAGTTTTATTCCATTCTTGTATTTCAGGGACCATGTCTCTGTCCACAGAAGATCCTAAAGGTGGGACCATGAGTCTGGTAGCAAGAGAGAGGCAGAAGAAAAGGTGAGCGAGATCAATCTAATCTTTTATAAATTTCGTTCCACCTTAAATGTTTCTGATGTTACATTTGCATGTTTCGACGAATCTACGGTTTGCTTCCTATTAAACACCCTCTGATACACAAATCTTGTTCCATCTTAAACTGTGGAGTTGGTATATTCTGGTGACTCAATTATCCGGGTCCACTTCAAGTGGCCCATCACTCCAGAAGGTAATGGACGAATAATTTAAGGTAGAACGGGAACCTTAAATCAAAAACTGTTTTTGATTGTGTCGAACCCCAGTCCTGAAGGGCCGTAGTCCAGCACGTTCTGGTGATTTCCCTGCTCAGAAACACCTGGTTCACTTCGCCAGTTAATTGTCAGGTTTAGTGAATGTGTTTGTGGAGGCGAACCATCAAACTGTGCAAGACACCGACGCCCAGGACCGGAACCCTATTTTATCCGAACGAAGGGAATCGTTTCTTTCAACTGAACTATGGGAGTCGGTTCTTTTAACTGAACTATGGGAGTCGTTTCTTTTAACTGAACTATGGGAGTCGGTTCTTTTAACTGAACTATGGGAGTCGGCTCTTTTAACTGAACTATGGGTGTCGTTTCTTTTAACTGAACTATGGGAGTCGGCTCTTTTAACTGAACTATGGGAGTCGGCTGTTTTAAGTGTATGGTGGGATTCGGTTCTTTTAAATCTTTGACACCGATTTCCGCGTTTTGTGACTCTAGGGGGCGCTTTTTCGAATTTTGCTGCTGAATAAACACAACGTCCCCTGCGTGCACCAGCTCTATACGCAATTTACGTAGGACTTCCGTGAAACCCGTGTGGCAGCTGAAATATTCTGATGCCAGTTATTAGAAATGGTGACCTCTCTGCCAGAGCTTCTCTGGGTTCTTTAGACACAAAGTTTGTTTTCAATATGATGTACACACTTTAATCTGGACACACTTACTCCTGTTAGTGTGATGTCTGATTTCCATGTTTACCGTGAAATACACACAATTAATGGTACTATAGGTTTGCAGATAAATTAACTGTACACATAATTTACATGTTTATAGGCCTGTATACTGTATATCTATAAGCTTTGAATGGTAAACATTAGGAAAAACATCACATTTTAATACAATAAAATATATTCACATATAAATAACTAAATAAACTAACTACTATTAATGAAATATTAATAAACTATTTACAATATATTCTTCTCTCAATATATACTCTTTCAAAGTGTCAGGTCTTCCAATACAGTCCAGATGGTACCACCTTGCACAGACATCACACTGGATCTGTAACCATAAAAGATTATATTGATGGGTGTTCTCTCTGAGTTTTTTCTCCCACACTTTCAGCACTTACAATAAATAGGTCATGTTTGTAGCATTATCATTACTTTCATTCATTCTTTCTGTCTCTACAATCCTGGAAACCAACTTATTTTCCTCGCCAGATAAATAAGCAGTAAGTTGGCTATTAATTTGGTTTAGAAACATACCCAGTCAGTGTGGGTTCCCTGTCGTGGATTCTTCTGGTCCGGTTCTGCGCTTTTCTCTCCGCAGTAATAACAGATTGCATGAAGATCATCTGATCAGAATGAGATCATTATTAAGATCAGGCTCTGGGATTACATATTCAAATGACAAAACAACAGTAATAATATTCCTTTAGCTACTAAAGAAAAATATGTAATCTGATTACTGATATATTTCTTAAAAATGGTGATTGCTAGAAGGGATTACAATTTGAAAATATATTTTAAAATAAAGACCAATATACTACCACGAACATGCACACTTTACACGTCTGGGCAAATTCACCACCAAATTCACCATCAAATGTTCTTTTTGTCCCAGAACTTTAAATGAAAGTGGGCCTTTTGGTGGTGGTGGTGGTGGTGGTGGTGGTGGTGTGTGTGCCTGGCGTCCCGTCCCGGGTATATCCTGCCTTGCATCCATAGCTGCCAGTGAAAGGCACTGGCTCCCTGTAACCCTACTGGCCCCCAGGAGCCATCTCTGCTCTCCAGGACTGTTTTGAGCACACTGACTGGGACATGTTCAAGGAGGCTGCAA
>JBBIGA010067696.1:0-12172 GCA_037576975.1 Alestes dentex
ATCAGACTCTATAACTCCTCCCCTGTCACACACCCACCCATCAGACTCTATAACTCCTCCCCTGTCACACACCCATCAAACTCTGTAACTCCTCCCCATCACACACCCTCCTATCAGACTCTATAACTCCTCCCCATGTCACACACCCACCTATCAGACTCTATAACTCCTTCCCTTTTAACAAACCCACCCATCAGACTCTATAACTCCTCCCATCATAGACCCATCCATCAGACTCTATAACTCTGTCACACACACACCAGACTCTATAACTCCTCCCCACATCACACACCCACCCATCAGACTCTGTAACTCCTCCCCCTGTCACACACACACATCAGACTCTATAACTCCTCCCGACATCACACACCCACCCATTAGACTCTAGAACTCCTCCCCACATCACACACCCATCCATCAGACTCTATAACTCCTTCCCTTTCAACATACCCACCCATCAGACTCTGTAACTCCTCCCCCGTCACCCACCAACCCATCAGACTCTATAACTCCTCCCCCGTCACACACCCATCAAACTCTGTAACTCCTCCCCATCACACACCCACCAATCAGACTCTATAATCCTTCCCCCTGCCACACTCCCACCCATCAGACTCTATAACTCCTCCTCATGTCACACACCCATCAGACTCTATAACTCCTCTCCGTCACACACCCAACCATCAGACTCTTCAACTCCTCCCCCGTCACACACCCATCAAACTCTGTAACTCCTCCCCTGTCACTCACCCACTCATCAGACTCTATAACTCCTCCCCCTGTCACACACACCCATCAGACAATATAACTCCTCCCCATCAGACTCAATAGTTTATTTTGTGTAATAGTTTTATCATGTGCAGTATCACTACTTACGTCACTATTTAGTGCAATAACAAACTCAGTATAGAGAACACATCCAAACAACAATTTGTGTTACTAGTAAACTACTTCAGCAGTAATTTGATTAATCTATGCTATTTATATCCACCTCTCTTACTTGTGTACTTTTTGGAGTTTTATTTTGACTTGATATTTTATTTTATATTGTTTTTGTCTTTGCATCTCTGTGTGTTTGTGTCTGTGCATAAGCAACTTCCTCTGGGGTCAATAACATTTTCTGAATCTGATATCACGTTCTCTGAAGAACCATCAAATAAAGATTCTGTAGGGACGCAAATGTGTTTATTCTATGGCATAGCGCAAGCTCTGTTATGCACCTTTAATCGTGTAGACATAACATTATATCACATTACAATGTGAGACAAAACAACCGAGGGCAATCAAAGTTCACCATCATTTGCTTATATCAACAATTTCCATACTGGAGAGGACTTAAAAAAAACACTGGTTTATATCATCAGGTAAACAATTACCTGTTTGTGAGGAATTTTTGATGATATTCCACCTGTGAATATAACTCAACCCACCTATTACTGAGAGCAACTGGACCTTGAAATGATCAAATTAAATCTTTTAACAAACGATGCAAATGTCCCAGAGGTCCCGGGGTTTTATTTGCTTTTTACATTCGAAGAAATGTACCCTAACAACCTAATCAACACTCCTGAATGCAACCTTGAAACAAGTGTGGAAGAAAATGTGAAGAACAGAGAAGAAAGCTTCTTACCAACTTTTCCCAGTCACAGATATATATCTCTGTTCCCTGGCCACAGAGCACACAGCATGCCCATTAAATGCTATTACAACCATTAAGTAAACAATAATTATACAAATTATAACCATTAAATAACCATTAAATCCAAAAATACTAGAAATCATTATAAGAGCATTACCGGAAAGCAACAAACCAAGGAGCCAAAAAATGCTGAGCTCTGCGGCGGACTGGTGGCCTGTCCAGTTTGTTTTGCACTGTGTGCTCTGGGATTGGCTCCAGCACCCCCCACAAACCTAGTTAGGAGAAGCGGCTCGGAAACTGCTTGGACGGAAAAATGAAAAACAGGATATAAACAGAGGACAACAGATCAAAAGTTAGAAGTTGCAATGCATGTGTCCTCAGGCCAGGTCTGGTCAGGAGGCTGGGTCTGCCTTTAAAATCCAATTCCTCTTCATGATGAATGTGTGGTGAGCTCCAGGCAAGACCATACCAAAGACCCAGACGTTTATTGTGAACACCTAGCAGAAACTGAGACCAGTATAAACCACCATGGGACTATGGCTGTGAACATATCTGGCCAGTGGACTATATATATTTTTTACATCCTTTATTACAATAAAGTGTGTTATTTACTTAACACACTTTATTGATCCCAGAAGTAACTGCTTGAGTACTGCATTTAACCCATTCACCCGAGTGAAGCAGGGGGCAGTCAACAATGGCGCCATGGGAGCAGTGTGTGGTGACGGTACCTTGCTCAAGGGTACCTCAGTGGTGCCATTGAGGGTCCTGGGATTCAAACCCATGGCCTTCTGATCATCCTCTGGTGCAACTCCCTAACCACCAGAACCTCAAGCGGCCCATTATTAGCAGAGCATGCCACATTAGCATCAATGCTAATTTGAGAAAAGTTCCATGAGGAGTAGTTTTGTGGTCAGAAATTGACCACTTATGGCCCAGAGGGTGACAGGTACAAATTATGATAAGATAAGATAACCTTAGATAGATATCTATAGATAGATAGACAGACAGATAGATAGATAGATAGACAGATAGATAGATAGATAGATAGATAGATAGATATGCAGTAGGCATGAAAAAGATGAGCTGTAATCTCTAGAAGGTCTCACATTAGAGATGGCAGGTGGTCCTAAGTCGATAGTAAGGAAAACAGCAAGTGCGCACAGTGTTTAAATAACCAGAGAAATACAGTTATACCCAGTACATTCTAGCACATTACCATTTCAGCAATGCTGAAAATAATGTTGAGGCAATGGTTGTCCATTTTGATTTACGGACATAATAATAGGTAGGTGATAAACTGTGCATTTAAACCCTGTGTCCAGTAAACCGGACAGTGAGAGTAGGTACAGGAGCACCTAATAAACCAGCAAATAAGTGACTGATGTTTAAAAATGTACAGTACTGTGTACTTAAAAGCTCTTAACTACTGGGCAGTAGTGTTAATATTACAATAAATACAAATAACATTAATACAGTAAATAGTGGTTTTATGCATGACTTAACCAATTCCAGACTTCTTTCCTCATGGAAGCCCAGTATTACATGCAGATCCATTAAATACCTGGGTTGACTCCTTTTGCTTCATCAAATTAAATGAGTTGTGTTGATTATTGAATTTTTTAATTCCACACAATGACTGGAGGCATTGAGCAGAAATCTGGAACCTGTGTTCTTCTAACCAGCTCATAACATATCAAGTAAAAAATGGCTTCTTTTTATTGCTTCTTTGTTTATTTGGATTTATTTTAATGTTCACTTGTGTTCCTGCTGGCAGAAAGAAACCCACTGATGATATAAACGGCTTCAAACAATTTGCATAGGTGCCTAAGACTTTTGCACAGGATTGTAACTGGTCATTCACACTGGACAACATCAGCCTGTGTGCAAATGTCATGCTTTGATCGTGTTATATGATCTGAAGTGGCGGTACAGTATCTGTGCAAATTCAGATCAACTTCACAACTATGAAAATCATTGAATATGCCCTTATTACCCGATATTTTCAAAAGGGACTAATCCTCAAACTGATTAACATATAAATTTGATGCAAATGTTCCATGACCCCTTCAGTGGCCTTATAGGAAACTTGCAAAAAAACACCACATTTACAAATGTAAAAATGAACCTTTATTATTCGGCACATATTGATTTATCCGAGCCTATAGTCATCTATGAAAGGATAGATGACTATAGGCTTGAATAAATACATTTTTTGAAACAATAGCGACATGCACATTTTACACAGACACACTCCCACAAATTACAAAAGCAATAACTAGAAAAAAATGATGCGTTCTCTTATTTTTGTTCCATGGCTGTATATATATATATATAGTCTAGTCTATGTGCATAAATAATAAAACACAAAGAAGTTACTGGATCTTTGTGTACATCTGTGTGTGTATGTGTGAGTGTTTGTGTATTTTTTTATTTTATTTTATTTTTGTTGCCTCTAGGCAAAAAAATTGACTCCAGTCTGGGTACAGGATCTTTGTGTGAACCGTTACTCTCTGCCATTATTGATACTGTTTCCAGTTTACGTTGAGTTCAGGTCTGTCTTTCATAAAGAATATTAGAAATATGAACAGACTCCAACAGCATTCAAATTGTGCAATGACCCCAGGATCCGAAGCGGAGAGAGCAATGGAACCTGATTGATGGTGAAGTCTGGAGTTATGAGAACACTGAAGTGGCAGTACAGCGTCCAAATATATGTTTGGGTCAGTCCTTTCTGATTAGTTATGACATGACTAATCTTAACCCTCCAAGAGCAGGGCCATGCCAGTTGTCCTTATGTATTACAACAGCAGGTTTTCCTCTCTTAGTCCCTTAGTCAATCATTCTAGTAAATGTTCTGCCAGAGAACTGATATTCTGATTGGCTCAACAGTATAGCTAGATTTTCCTCTGCCATACACTTGATGAATCCAGTCTGTTTTGTTAAAAGGCACGTAAATCAACCCACTCAAGCACAGTGGTGAAATTTTGCATGCAATTAAGTTTTAAAATGTAAGTCCATGGAGTGATCAGTCATGTTGACATTGATGAGTTCAGTCTGTTTTAAAAAGGCACATACAATTTTTTTGCAGGATGAAAAGTTGACCTATCCATGTTTCACTCATGACTCACAGCATCTGTTGTGACATTAGCTTTACGAAATGCCGACAAAAAGGCCAGTCAACCTTTTGAGGAACTGTAGTGTGCGACTCCATTTACATGTACAGCCTTTAGCAGACGCTTTTCGCCAAAGCGACTTCCGTTCCCTAACTACAGGGGGCGACTTGGGGTTAAGGGTCTTGCTCAGGAACCCAGTGGTGGTGTGCTGAAGGTCCAGAGGCAAGTATCCTACCCACTAGGCCACAGACAACTCCTGAAGAAATTTTGAGATGGGTCTTCCGTGCATGCCCCAGATTAGCTGGTGTTCCCAATAAAGTGGCCGGTCTGTGCCATATGAAGCTTTGAGGATGTTTGGTGAACTACGAGGGACGTTCAAACGATTTCTGCACTTTTAGATTTTCTTTGGAAATGGTGAGGGCTGGAAGAGTAGTGATTGGGCGGGTCTGAGAATTTAGCGCCTTTTAGGACCACCTTTCTTGGACTGCTCAAAGAAGCCTCGAGGGGAAGAAAAGTTTCATGCGATGATGAGGTGAAAGCAGTGGTGCATCAGTACTTTTTGCTATTAAAAAGTTGGTACGATGCTGGGAAAATTGCACCTCAAAGAAAAAAAAAAAGCCAATCAGCCGATTGAGAAACTGTAGTGAAACTGAGGTTTGTACCAAAATCTGTACTTATATATACAAACAATTAATTATTGATATAAGGCTATGACAGTGTTAATAGCTGATAATGGATAATGTTGAGTTTAAACTTGTGCACATCCCTGTAGTGTTTTCCCCCCTTTTCTCCCATTTCTTCCCGTTATCATTGCCAGGTCCAACCTTCACTTCCTGGCTGGAAGAGTGAAGGCTAGCATGTGCTTCACCAGCATCGTGGAACAGGTCTTGGAAGACAGCACTAACTGCCAATTCTGTTACGTCCGATAACAGACATCCACTTTGCCTAGCAAGTGATAAGGGGAGGAAAGTCCATCCTACCCCGTCAGGGAGGGTCAGTTGTTGTCTTTTTGTGGCCACTCGCTTTTTCTTAATGAAAAGACTTGGTTGCGTCGCCTTATTTGTTTTTATTTTGATGCTCTATTTTGATTAGAGAGGGACTATGTATATTTGGGTGTGTATTTGACTGGTCTGTGCAGGGAGAGTAGAAAGACCTCAGTGGAGGTCTTGTAGCATCCAGAATCTCTACTGCAGGGATGGCATACATACACCCAGGCCTTCTCATTCAAAATCAGTGCATGACCTCATAAAAGCCCAACAGAACGAATGGGTACAAATTCCCACAGAAACTCCAAAATCTTGCGGAAAGCCTTCCAAGAAGAGTGGAAGCTGTCATAGCTGCAAAGGGGGGACCAACTCTATATTAATAATGCAGTGTAATCAAAGTCCCTTTTGGCGTAACAGTCAGGCGTCCCAATACTTCTGTGAATTTAGCGTATTAAAAAAGAAAATACAAAGTGTGTACTGAGTCTTATTAAAGCCTCTTTTGAATGTAGATTACAGATGGAATTGACAAGACTTAGAAGCTTAGAAGATCCACGAGCTGTTCTACCAAATTCAGAAATGAGCAATAATACTAATAATAATACAGATAACTGATAACCTATTGCAGTGAGGTCATTATTTTGTTTTTCACTACTGGTCATAACTATTGAGGGCTAATCATTAAAAATGTTCGTTTACATGTTTCCTAATAGCTTCCTCATTCCAGAACTTATTCCAGTTCGATATTTTGGCACATTAAGCTTTTAGCTGAGTGTGGGTACTTGTGTATAAATTCAACTGAAACTCATTTTCCTTTCTCTTTCTGCAATACCAACAAACTTCAACTTTGCTTCTTATCCTTAAATGGACAGTATCTTCACTCTATCCCTGCTTAGACTCACCAGAATCTGATTTGTCCTCCTCTGAGCTTTCAGCCTCCTCCTCCTCCACCGGCTGGCCATCCTCCACCTCATGTCCTGACAGCTCTAAATCTGACTCCCCTTACACAACTCTAAGTAAACTCTGTCTCACAACCCCCTCTGATTCCTGAAGTATGCAAACTGGTTAAAAAGGAGGTAGTAAGTCCGCTGTCCACTACAGTGACAGTGGACACTGAATAAAAAAAAAAATGTTTTTAAAGGGCTAAAATTGCTGCACATTTTTTTTTATCTTACTAAAGTGAGGTTAAAGACTCTCATGTTAAAAACAGAATATGATCATTAGCAACAGAAACTCGAAATCTTGGATTACCCTATGTGTCTCTTGTTCCACTGGTCCATCACAGTCCCCTGTATATTCTATATTCTCTACACAAACTTTGTCAATCGTCAGTAAACCATCTCCTGAAACTCTGTGGCTCATCAGCAGCATTAAATTTAGGATTACATTTAAGTTTTGTGTTTAATTTAAGGTATTGTGTTACATTTAAGGTATACACACACATGCAAACACACACACACACACACACACACACACACACGTATGAACAAGCTACTCGTTAAATCTGAGAATCATTATAGATTCAGTTGGCGTGTGGAATGTAGGAACATGTCTACAGTACTACCAGTAAAAAGACCTATGAATGTATTCTGTGGTTTTATGAGTTCTAAATGATTGACAGAAGTGGTGCATGATGCACACACCTCGACGTCTTGCACCCAGTAGAGTCAAGCAATGACAGGATGTGTGTCTCAGGCCAGGGAAAACATCTAGCAGGAATGAGAATGACTGATGCTACTTGGACATGTGCAGATCTGAAGCTCATAAAACCACAGGTCGATTCATACCTTGCGGTCAATAGTATACCGACCGGCCAGAAGAGATAACATGGATTACAAAGGAATGTGATCCAGTGAAGCGTAGGTAACCTCAGGTAGCACTCACAAGGTCATTGTATGAGGGGACACCACAGAATGGTGATAAATTCCAGTGAAAGATCAAGGATGAAGAAATACTCCAGGCAGAGAGACAAGAAACTGATCCTGGAGACAGCTGCTGGATGGACTTTCATTCATCCATTTTCTATAACCGCTTAATCCTCACTAGGGTCACTGGTACCCGGAGCCTATACTGGGGCCAACAGGCACATGGCAGGGACTCACTGCAGGACACAGACACACTCACACCCCTACAGTCAATTTAGAATTCCCAATTCACCTGACATGGTGGAAGAAACCGGTGATCCCAGAGGAAACCAACATGCACTATACAGAGGAGAACATGCAAACTCCTTAAACAGAGTTTGTCCAGGACCTGGATTCAAACCCCCAACCCTGGAGGTGTGAGGCAACAGTGCTATCAACAGTGCTCTCCACTGTGCCACCATGGGGGCCTGGATGGACTTGTAGACAATGAACTCCACCAGAAATAGAAATCATTGCAGTATACAGTTGGTCCCGAATTTGAGATGGACCTGTCAACCACTTATTCCTGTTATGGCAGCAAGCAAAAAGAAAACAGCACGCCGTACAAATATAGATATTTCACAGATGTAGATATTTCCATTATCTATATTTGTGAAATATCTATATTTGTATGTCCATCCTGAGCGCAATGGGCTCATGGACAGTGTGTGCCCTCCCACACACAAGTTCTCCTTTATTAGTATTACATGCTTTTTAAATGACAATAACTTTGGTTCTAACGTGATACAGGAACACCAAACAAAGCTCAGCATGACGTCTGACACCTCAAGCATCAACACAAACCTGGGGAACGTCCGTATAAGAAGCTGGTTTGTCATATGACAACAATTTACCATTTGTTTTGCTTCCAGAACGGATCTGTGCTGCTCATGTTCTAAGGATTAGTGCTTCAGCCAGTCAGGGGCTTCTGAAGAAGTTCATGAGTCAAAGCAGGTGTTTCAGATTGAGAACTAGGACCAGGGATGGTGACCACTGTTGTAGAACCTGCTACATTCACTTCAGGGGAGCCAGCTGGTATCAAACCATTCATGGGGTCACCTTATAATCTGAGGAGGCCAATGGAAGCTGCTTGAGCTTGTACTTGGTAAAACAGGAGATGGGAAAAGCAGCCCAAGTGAGTGATTAGCCATCTTGAGAGCTTGTTTGGGATGCAGGTCTCTTTATCAACCCCTAAAAGAGCAGGACAGGACAAAACGGACTGCTCTCTTTCAGCCTGACAAAAGTATGAGAGCAAACTTCGCTTTCATTTGCACCACTCTGAAAAGAGGAAGGAAATGTGTTTGTATGTTCAATGTTTTTGTTCTCATTTTTTTTTTCTTAGATAAAAAGGAATGGATGCTGGACTCCAACAGATTCGGGGGTCTGGAACATGGAGGGAAGCCTTTTAACCAGTCAAATTATTCATTCAACATGTTTGACTCACTGTTACATATCAACAGCTGTGAACCACATTTCACACAACTCGGGCCAACACAAACTGGCTCTTGCTTTTTAAGGATGTTGACATAGAAGAAATACTTGAGGACTTGTATAAAAAAGGTTAAAGTCTCTTAAAGTCATGGGCGACTGTCTGTTAACCAAGTATAAAGTGACTGTGACATGGCTAACGCCTCACAGGCTTAACCTCAGTGCGGCCCGACAACAGCATTCCTGACCAACGCTGAGCACGTCCGGCAAGTTCTGGCTCTCAACGTTTCTCAGAGCTGCAGAAATCTGCTGATGTGCCAAAGTTTCCCTCCTCTACGCTCGACTAATTAAAAGGATTCTGTCTGCTTGTTTGAGTCCCAGACACAGCGTGAGCTTTCGTCCGTGGGAGTCAGGAACCATTGGTTTTGATCTTTAAAAAAAAAAAAAGAAAACTTCCAACATATGCACTAAAGTATGTAAGGTGTTCTGAAGAAACCTCTTGCATGGAGAGGGAGTGTCAGGTGGCTTTGACAAAGGACCTTACAAAACGTCGCATGGTAGCGAACAGTTGAAAAGCCAGAAACTGCTCTGGAGCTTCCTCCCGCCCCCACACTGAGCTGTGGCAAAGAACTGTGAGGGAATTCCCAGACAGTCAGAGAACTGATTTGATATGCAGGCGGCACCGCATTGATCTTCCCCTGAAGGGCTTTTACCTCAGACTTCACCCGCCTCCCGCTGCACGAGCAATCCTGAACACGGGGGGAGGCAGACAGCCAGGCATCCCCCACTCTGCCCAATTAAGAGGTTGAAACTCAAACGAAAAGTTATGGAACAGAGAACTTGGAGGAGAGCAAAACAGGCTCACGTGCACGGACACACGGGACATCACCCAGCGCCCACAAGTGTCTTGCAGAGCTCAGAGTTGTACGTGCATGCATGCACAAACCTCCAGAATCTGTGCACGACCTGTGCCTTGTGCACTCCATCAGGGAGAAAATCTACAGATTCGTGTGACGTCTACAGAACCCAGTGCTGTTCATTGGAAACATGCATTGTTTACATGTTTTCTGACAGTCCTTTGTGAGTCGTGTTGTACATTGTGCTTCAGGCTAGGAATAAATGCTGACTGGCACTGAGTCACTTTCTTCATGAATAATGGCACCAGCCTGCCCAGAGCTGAGCCTTACTGTCCAAGCTCATCTATATCAATAACAGAATCCTAAACCGCTGCCTATTAGTCCACTGTTTGGCAGCAGAAAATAATATTTTAGAACGATTTCAGTGCTCAAACCATTATGTTAAGCAGTCAAGACATAACATAAGGATGGGCCAATGGCCTGGGAGAAATCTGAGCCTGTTGCTTGATCCATCACTCGTCCGGTTGGAGGAGTACCGCTGCAGCGCTGCTTACTGGCACTCCTTTAAACTTTTAAAAGCTTGTCTCTGGACTCTCAGTGATGGACTCTCAGTGATGGACTCTCAGTGCTTGTCTTGAGGATCCTCACCTTTCCTTGTTTTTATTAGTCTTGAGGATCCAGACTTGGATTATTTCCAGCCCCAGAGGCGGTGATCTGGAACACAGAGATCAAATCTAGGAGACCATCTGATGAAATGCCAAAAATATTTTGAGTGTCTAATCGATCTCAATAGATTCGAATGGAACGAAAACATGCCAACCTGAAAGTTGCTATTATGCAAATATAATTAAAATTGCACTGAACTGGATGTACACTAGTAGTCAAATGTTTTTGTTTTTTTTTTAAAGATGCTCCACATTTGCATGTTACTCACTTAATATTTATTAAACATACTCTCAAAATTCTTTGCTAACAAACACATTTAGCAGTATTTCACCATTTGAGTAACTTTAGTAGCCAGGAAGTCTAATATTTTATTCATCACTCCTGACTTTTAAAAAGTCACCAGACAAGTGTTAGATACTTAACAGGCTATTAAGATTTAGCCAGTGGGTTGAAACGTGTTTTATTTGACATATTTTCATTAATAGGTGTTCACTCAACAACCTTCCACTGCTTAACAAGAATAATACAAATCTGCAGTTTATGAAATAAATGGATACGTGGTGAAAACCAGAGGTGTATAAAAAACTTTTGATTGTTACACTGTTTGGAATAAATGGTGAATGTTCAGAAACGTAATAGAATTTTAATGTTGTATGGGAACCTAGTGGATATAAATGGTTACTTTTTAATTTTTCATTAGCTTAGTGCTGGTAGAACATTAACACCTGTCCGTATAAACACCACAGACACTTTGAGAGTTAATAACCGTAGAACAGATGAATATATGTGTAGGAAGACCCCCTTCGGTCGCACGATGCATTAAGCAAACTAATGAGCTCCGGTTTCAAACACCTGATACATCTCTCTCACTGGTTATTTTTAGCCACGCGGGGTGTCACGAGCCAGCTTTTATTGAAGAGCTGGGCGCGTGCAGCCTGCTGGCTCATCTTTTCTTTGCCCCAAAAGCTAAAACTGCCGTGTGTTTTCGCGTAGGACCTGTTTCTGAGGGGGGAAATCTTTTAGGTCTTTTATTAAACCACACCCGTGCAGGTGGCAGAGGACAGTTTCTCCCCGCAGGTCCTCTGACACGCCTCGTGCTGACCCGTGTGCTGTCCCGAGGAGGCGCGCGCGCCTGCGGAGCGGAAGGAGAGTGCGCCACCTGAGCACGCGATTCACCTCCCCGAACCGACTCCTCCGAAACGATTCTTTGACTCCAGATTTACCTGAAGTCCCTCTCACTGGAATGTAAGAAACTTATCACAATGAATACTAAATTTCAGATCGCTCATCGGTCTATATATATATTTATGTACATATATGGCATATATATATGCAATGTATATACATATACAAATCAAGGTGCAGAACGTGCACACAATACTAAAATACAGGAAAGAAAGGTGGGATAGGGGTTCTTTGTTACGTCACAGGATTATGCATTTTATGAGACTAAATTGTAAAAAATGCCTGAGCTACTCTCTCTCTCTCTCTCTCTCTCTCTCTCTCTCGCTCTCTCCCACATGGACACAAACACACACACCCACACGCACGCGCACGCACGCACACGCGCACACACACA
>JBBIGA010067707.1:0-12171 GCA_037576975.1 Alestes dentex
CACACACACACACACACACACACACACACACACACACACACACACACACACACACACACACACACACACAGAGCACTTGTCATATTGTGCTGAGAGCAGTAAAAATAACTATTTTTAGTGCAGTGATTCGTTCTCCTTGGCCCAGAATGCCATCTCGCACAAAGCTCCTTCCACCCACGAGAAAAGCTCACTTTTGTTTCCATCCAGCATGAAGCTAGGGAGTAATGGAAACCTTCCTCTTCCAAAAAGTGGTGTGAATAATTTTGCCATTTGCACAGGAAAATGTCCACAGAATTCAATTTACAGAATTGAACTGGATTCAATATTAAGGGTCTAGATTTTTTTTTCTGTTTTGAGATACGCAGTTAAATTACCTGAATTTATCTAGGATATAGCTCTAGAGCTCACAACCAACTAAGCACTGTAGAAGCACAAGGCACATTTCACACAACTTTGGAGCACAAGCTTGAAATAGAGTGAACACCGCCGAGACAAACATCACGAACACAAGCCAGTACAAGTCAGTGAGCAACAACAAGAGGGAGTTCAGTTTTTGCACTGCATGACTGTCTAGCACTGGAATTTTACAGTAAATAAAACTATCAAATCAAAACAAGACTCCAGCACACTGGGCAACTTGCATTACAACTGTCTGCAATGTACAAGTTCTAAAGTTCTGTTTCTGTAAATGAGTCCTCATCTATGTTCATGTTAAAATGTTCTAGATTTTCAGTACTTTACTCTGTTAACCGGAAATGCTAGAAACAGATCATCCACAATTGGTTCCCTAAAGAAATGTGTTCAGAAATCCCTGTTTGTTTCATGTTTCATTATTTTTGTCATTGTTTTGCAAATGGCAGAAAGTTTGGGACATTATTTGACTTCAAATTACCCTTTCTGGGGGCTTGATCTCTTAAAATGTTCTCAAATCACTGTGCAACCATGCAAACTGTGAAACATCTATAAATAACTGAATAAATGAATTAATAAACTAAGCAAGCTACTTCATGCTGTATACTGTTTACCAGGAATCTACAAAGTACATTTCTTATATAATCACAACAAAACCAATGTTATTTGGCAAACGGCAGCAGCTCAGGCAGTGAAGTTCACAAGCATTTCCATAATGCCAACAAATACCGATACTGTAACGGGAAATTCACTTCACATTGTTCACACACACGTCATACTTTTGCTTGAGTCATTCCAAATATGTAACTTCTGTTTGAGAAAGTAAAAAAAAGCCCATAACAGACAGAACCTGCTATTCTGGTCTGAATGGAAAATACATTATTCAAAGTAACTAACCAAGTTTTATATTTGTATGTCAACAGACATGCTTCGTCACTGTTGTTCAGCCAGTTTGATCATCTCAAAATTTCCTTATCAGTTTGTCCCTGTATAGCACAACAGCACGAACAAACAGTACAGGCAAAGGTCTTGCATGATTCCAGTAAGGTCTGTCCAGTAAGTCAGCTCTCGTGCTCAAAGTTTTGACAGAACAATGTGGTAGTTTTTAACCCAAGTCCTGGAGATTCTGTACTTTCAGTATTTTCCTTGCTCCATTACACCCACTTGAACACAGAAAGGGTTTGTAAATTAGCTGATTAAAGCAGAGAAAACTCCAAAATACCCAGAACAATCAGGACCATGGTGAATGTACCAAAATTAAATGTTAATGTTTTCAAAATTATTTACGCTGATCAGCCATAACATTAAACTGCCTGCCTAAAACTGTGCAAGCCCTCATGCCACCAAAACACCTCTGAAGAGCCGAGGCATGGACTCCACAAGGCCTCTGAAAGGTGTGCTGTGGCAACAAGACGTCAGAAGCAGATCCTCCTCATAATTTAAAAGAAAACAGGCAAAACATGCCTTCACTGCTCCATGGTCCAGTTCTGGTGCTCACATGCCCATTGTAGGAACTTGCAGTGGTGGACAGGAGTCAGCATGTCTGTGGATACGTTTACATTTACGTTACGGCATTTAGCACAGCTCCATATGCAACATGTGCTGTTCTGACATCTTTCTGACAGCTGCTGTCTTTCCTTGGACCACTTTGGTAGGTACTAATCACTGCATACCAGAAAAACTCCACAAGACCTGCTGTTTTGGAGGTGATCTGACCCAGTCCATCCATCACAATTACACTTGCCCATTTTCTTGCTTCTAACACCTGCAACCTAATACATCCCATTCCTTGACAGGAACTACTGCAACAAGATAATCAGTGTCACTTCCCTTGACAATAGGTTTAATGTTGCAGCTGATCAATGTATATCTATAATGGCATTTGTACAAATATTTACCCCTTTTTCATAAATGTGCTTCCACAAGCTGGCAGAATGATGTTTATCTTTTAAAATTGTAATTTTAAAGTTCAACGCAGCTTACTTTGAACAAGGCAATGCCATTTTGTCAAATTTTCACCGTGACAGCATAGCGTAAACTACATCTCACAACAAACAGCATGTCCCCACATTGTAAGGTTACAACATACCACCTGTCAGGTCAATCTAACCATTTCTAAGATTTCAGATATAGATCGAAATAGCATTCATTACAAGACTACAGAACCATCTTCAGACTCTTAACTGCTATCCTAGAGTAGTGCTGTAACAATGACTAGAAAATTCTATTATGAAAATAATTGGTAATGAAAATCATTACTGATTCATTGGGTCTATGTTGTTGCATGAAGTGTCACAGAGCTGACTACATCGCTTCATGGAGAAAAAAAAAAAAAAACTCAGTTGAAACACGGTGGACATGACAGAGGTTGAGAAAACTGCTTTACCAAAATAATATATAGTATGGAAGCACTTATTAAACTCGAGTAAAAAGTGTGTAATCTGTAAATTAACAGAACGCAGGTGTACAAACGTGCCAAAGAGAGCGAGAGCAAGAGCGTGCAGACAGACAGATAGAGCAGCAGCAGTGTGTGAGAAGCAGAACAACTTTTTTTACTACAAGAGCCAATCAAAACTAATTTTACTGTTACTTAGCTGTAAACTATATAAAACTGACCTTGCATGTCACAAAACACCATGATAAGAACACCTTAAAACAAAAACATGTTGGATGGATGAAGGTTCCTGAACAGGATGGTACATTACTACTAAATTAAACAAGGTTAAACCCACTGCATGTGCTGCGTACTGAAGGGAGGAATTGTTGGTCTCACAGCAGGTAGTTCTTGTGTGAAACAGCTGGTGTATGCCTGTGATCCAGCTTGAATGACTTAATGACAGTTAACATTTCCTGTAGAAAAAAGTGTGTGTATGTGTGAAAGGGTTAAACAGGGCCGCAGCACATAGGGACTTTTTCATGTCATCATGAAACACTCAAGAAATCTTCAAAAATGTGTACAATTTTGATTTTTTTTCTCATTCTTAATCACTCAAATGATGACAAACAGATTAATCAATTATAAAAAAAGTTGTTGCAGCCCCTTCCTAAAGGAAGTTAGATCATTGCATGGGGATTGCATGTCCATTTTTCCATCCAGCCCAAAGACACATCCCTCTTCTGGCTTAGTGGTGCAATAACTCTATGGACTGTTGTCACAGCATGACTCAAAATAAAAGCGTGTAAGTGGTTACTGACATCAACTTTCCCATGGTTTAAACCAGGATACCGTGGAACATAATACTGCAACCAGAGGAACTAAAGCATAGTTCCTCCAAAACGTCACAGATATGATGTTTAGGATTATATGCTACATTACATGTTAGAATGCACCCTGGCACCACACAATAGCGATCATTACTCTGGGAACTTTTGGGACACAGACTTCTGAGGTTCTAGGAGGTAATGAAACCTAAACAGTCAGTTCCAATTTCACTCTCGAAATGAGTTTGTCAGTCTTGGACAATTTTTTTCCATTCACCAGTTTTCCAACACAGTTCCTGTCCACACCTCCAGCTGTATGATATTTTTAGAAAAGGATCCTAAAGCAACAGAAC
Organism: Alestes dentex; assembly: GCA_037576975.1. Classification (NCBI taxonomy): domain Eukaryota; kingdom Metazoa; phylum Chordata; class Actinopteri; order Characiformes; family Alestidae; genus Alestes; species Alestes dentex. Next base: position 3,966 of record JBBIGA010067707.1, read on the forward strand.
ATTACTCATAATTACGCAATATTTACACTGTCTTTCATTTTGTCAGAGGACATCCTCATTTCTTACAAAAAAAATTGGCTGTTCTCCTTTGCCTCACAAAGGCTATGTTACACTAGAGGACAGACCCATGGGGATTTTTATGGAATGAACCCATAGCTGGACTTTGGTCATCAGTGTCCAGCTGCTCCTGAGCCACCAGCCCAAAAAGTTCCCTTGGCTGGGTGGGAGTACGGGAAGAAGGTGTGTACTTAACAAGAAGTTCATGACAGTATTTCCTTATTATGGGCCGTAGAGTGATGATTTGATTATGTTGTCCCTATGGAGACCACAGCCTGCCAAGAGTTTGATAAGACAGTTATTATGTGTGAAGTAGAATACCAGACCTTCAGAGGGAAAACGCTCTGACTTGAAGTGTCTCGTTGATCACACAGAGCTCAATTACTAAACAGCACAAAGTTTCTCTGAATGCTTGTGTTTGAAGAGGGTGAGAGTGATGAGCAGAACGACTACCCGCACGAAAAAAAAAAAAAGACAAGTGGGCCAGAAACAAAAATGTATTACAGAAAAACACATGGCACCCTGAGACCACATGGCTTGTGCCTGTGGATCACTTTGTATTTTTATTTTGTTTTATGTATGGTATTGTAATATAATATAGTATGTTACTATAGTGTAAGTGTAGAACTATGTCCAAAAATATCCAGACAAAACCTCTACTTCAGCTACTTTAAGATACGACATTACTGACACAGGCATGCAATTACAAGCACACGGCTTGTAAAATCTCCTTAGAAAAGCACAGCCAGTAGAATGGGACTCCCTGGAGCCGCCGGACCAGCAGCTGAGGGGAACTCCAGTCTTGGACTGCCAGACTCCAGCACAGTTTGGTCATTTCCCTGTTTAAAAGATTCAACTGACCAGTTAAATACCGGGTTTAGCTGGTCTATCAAAAAAGAAAAATAAGTATACAGCTGTCCACTGTCACCCACCCCTAGCCTAGAGTCACCATGCCCACTGTGCTCAGTATACCAAGTGCCAGCTAAAAGGATGTAGAGTTCCTCTACACTGGAATGTGGAACTTATGGATGGGTGGAGTGGCATTTATGATCCCAAACTAACCATCTAACATCAGTACCTGATTTCACTAATGCTAATGTGGCTGACTGCAATCAAATTCTCTTAGAAATGTTCCATCATCTTGGTGAAGGGATGGGGCTCCCTGTCAACACCCTTGATTTTAAAACACTGAATGAGCAGGTGTCTGCAAATTTTTGGACATATACTGGTGACAATTCATCAGCTTACAAAAACATCTCCCAATTCGCATTCTGTGGAACAACTTATTATGTACAATCAGACTCAATGGGGAGTGATCAGCCCTCTCTTACAAACCCCTATAAAACCTACAACTATCCTTCCAATAATAAAATAATACCATAATTAAACTTTTTTTTTATTTATGAAGAGGAAGACACAGTAAAGTGGTTCCTTATAGTCACACAAAAACACACTACACCACGGCACACATTGTGAACAATGTAAGATACTTTCTCAGCATTTAACAAATTCACTAAGCACCCAGGGAGGAGTGTGTGGGGACAGTACCTTGCTCAAGGGCACCTCCGTGGTGCCACTGACAGTCCTGGGATTCAAACCCACAAGCTTCTGATCACAAGGGCAACTCCCTAACATACTTTTGTTTTTTGTATACCAAACCCCTTAAATTTAAAGCATAAGTAAACTGAAATGACCAAAAAGCAATGAGCTTCAGGAAAAATGAGCTTCAGGATGTTGTAGGTCTTTAACTTGTTTTATTATATATTTAAACCAATACATCTTGAAGGTTAATCCTTGAGCCTTAAAACCCTGAGAATATTCAAAATATTTCCACGTTTACAGGAATGTAATATTAAACAAAGTCATACATAGGATCTTCTATCTCCCAGTCTGTGTCCTCCACAGCTCCTTCGTGGTTGTAGTTTGGAAGTTGACCTAGTTTGCTTGTCTTGCAAGCTCTCTCGTCCTCATGACTCAATGAACTGTTTACTGTATTCGTGTCAGGAGGCCTATTGCTCTTCGAGGATTAAAGCAGTGCACCCAAGTGTTTTCAGGCCAACGACAAAGTACGACCCAAACACCATTTTCATGCCACTCTCCTGAGAAATCTTTACTAACTAAGAGTCTACTCTGTGGTTTCAATCCCTGAAAAGTGTCTTGTTACTGTATGGCTAAACATAGGAGTCCAAACAACGCCCTTTTGACTGCGACAGGTCGGGCCTCTCTGTTCCTAAACAAACCCTTTCGTTACTTCTGTAACTGGAAGGATACCCCCCTACTCCAAGGCAAAGTTTCCCTCTTTTTTCAATAGAGCCACCAACGCCCTTGTGTGATTAAATTCAGTAAACAATAAACACAAACAAATCCTTATCCACAGCAGCGCCAAGCACACCTAAAACCTAAACCACTGCGTCTCTGGACGACTGTAAATGTCATTTCAACTTATTTTCTATCTCTGCCTCACCCTTTCTAGATTTTACATGGTATATGAGGAGCTAACAGGTGGTCTGCGATGCCAAAGAGAGCTCCAAACCCCACATAACTCCTCTCAATACCAAACCAAAACAAAGGAGTGGTGTGAAATGTGAATTAAAGCACATATCCTTTCTGACTGACAAACGAGACTTTCAGGTCAGACAGCCACCACCTACTTTCGCACAAAAGAACGAAAAACTTGCTTCTAACCATCATTCCCGCGCAACGTCGACATTTTAAACGTGTATTGTTGAGGTAGCAATAAAACCGAACGAGAATTATACCTTATATGTGCCGTTTTGTGTTGTTTTATGGAGTTCCGCTCCTCGGTGTCCAAGTTTCTCCGCTGCGTGAGAGAGAACGATCTGTGGAGTCTGAAGGATCTATTGCTAAGAAACGAAGCTGCCAGAGCTAAGCCCCGCCCATACGTTCGGTGCCAAATCCTTATTGGTTAAGGAGGCGGTTCTGCCTTTAAGAGGTACCTAAGCCCCTCCCCCATCCCTCGATAATGATGACATCATCCCTCCAACAGGGACAGCAGGGACACAGCCCCTCATCTATCAGAGAACAGACACCTCCAGTCAGTCCTCTTTCTTACTAGTGCAAAAGTTATCAATCACTAGCAGCCTATTCTTTCAAACCACATAAGCAGTCGTGAGTCATATGCTCATGTCCAATCATAACATACGTACATGTGATTTAGTATCATCATTCTGGAAGGTTTTCACTCTCCCCATACTGTAATCTTGTATATTATTCATCCAAGTTTACATGTATGGTGCAATATTATCCATCCTGTAAGTTTAGATACACTTCCCACTTTTATGTCACACTTCTTTGCCTGTACTGTACTGTCTCAGATTCACATCACATTCACATTACTGTTACACTGCTGTATTGTCTATTTATTGTATTGTTTGTCATCCCTTGCACTTTGTTTAACGTTGTAACCACCTCCTGTGCAATAATCATACTTATGTTGCAATTCTCATCATTCCGGAAGGTTTATATAGTGTCCACACTAGCTGTGTATTTGTCTGTGTCTGCTGTCTGTTGTAACTTGCACTCTGTTGTATATTGCTATATGTTGCACCGTGGTCCATGGAGAAACGTTGTCTCATAACACTATGTACGTGCTCACAGCTGCTGAAGACAATAAAGTAATCTTGAACCTTGATTAAGCCTAAAGTTGAGGCTAACAGATGAGAATGTGTTTTCTTTGGGCTATTGTTCACAAGCCAACATTGGAAACAGTAATTACAGTGCTGCTCAAGAAAAATACTCCTTGACGCTGCGTTGACTGTGATGATTTGTTTCCACTGGAAATGGCACTTTTGGGCCCCAAGGTACATTAAATAACTATCCACAGTGAAACTGTCTAAATATTTAATGACATTTATACGTATGTGATATATTGCCTTCATTTTTTTCTCTTTTCCAAAGCAAGTGGAATATAACTCAGCATCAAGAGCCAGAATATGATAAGTGGGACTTTTATTGTGAATTGTTGAATACAGTTGCCTGGGTGTTACAGCTTCACAAATGTTCAAAGAGTCAACAGAAATGATTTGTTTTTCCTTTACTACACAGACAATAAAACAAACAAGCAAACAAATAAACCAAAAATGTGATGACAAAAGTGGTAGCGGTCAGTGGATCTCAGATATGTGAATTCAGACACGCAATGGCGGGTCTAGATCAACATTATATAAGCAAGGAGAAAAATCACTGAAGGAAAAAGAGCTGCCTTTCAGAATCTTTTTTTTTCTTTCAACATAATTTCACAACTAAGGTAGCTCAGATACATTTAGGTGTTGGTTAAAGTAAGAGGAGTTTCTTGGTTCCATACCAAGCCTGATCTTGTACTAAGAGTTTCCTGAAAGGAGACTCTTCACTAATGCTAACCTTAGGATTAGGCCTCAAAGCCTGGCTCATAAAATTGGCCCATAATCGAAAGCTTAGGTGAAAAGCAGTTTACACAAATACATTTAGGGTCTACTACTGATAAAAATTCATCTACTTAGAAGCTTTTTTGACATTCAACATGGCTTTGCGAAGAAGTAGGGAATGCAGTTTCAGTCCGATGTGCAAAAGTAGTGACATGCCGGCCTCTACTTTCCAGCAGCTCTGTGAAGGCAAGGGTTACAGTAGAGAGTACAGTACGTCTTCAGAACGCAATTCTGCATGATTGCCTGAACCGTAATATTATCATTGCCTTTCCAGAGGAGATCCAATTGACCCACTGACCCTCAACGTCAAAAGTGATATAACAACTGTGCTTCCCTTCTTTCTTGGAGAAAAAAAAAAAACAACCAAAAAACAAAATCTGTACAAATACATAGGTTGAAACAGGTACATTCTTTGGAACCATTCAGGAAATGACTATAGTTAGCAAAGGTTTAACTACAGACTGATGAAATTCTGCTAAAGATAAAGTGCTTACATTTTGTACATCCTTCATCACCATCATATAGCAACACGGACTCGTTCCTTTGTCACATTCAGCTCAGATTTGAGAAAATTCAGCTTCTCTTCACGCTCCTCTCTCCTCCTGTATGGACTTTCAGAGTGTATATTACAGCAGTTTTAGTCCTTTCGAGGGCCAGAAACAGGACATCAGAAAAGTAAGCAGTCTTTCACAGGGTTTCTGTAAGAAATGTCAGGTGAGAAGAGTGGCACTTAATGAGGATGTCATCCCACGCTTGAAACGAGGTAAGAGTCAAGATGAGGAAACACAGCTCTGAAAAGGAGGAGGAAGAGGAGCAATGCGTACATCTTTCCCGCCTGCTTTCTTCGGCTCAAATGAAAGTGGATTTTTTGGTTTTGCACCCCTTCCTCAGCAGGCGTGAAGTAGGGGTGTTGCCCGATGTGCTTGCCAGTGGTCAACAGGCCCGGATCGTCATGTCTCTGACTGTGCTCCAGCCAAAGGGACGACAAACACTGTGATGTCATCACCTGAGCCCAGTCTGTCATTGGGCAACCGCCAGCCCCGCTCTTTCAGAACTCCACGAGACCTCATCAGGAGGTCCTGAGCCGCCAAAATGTACCTTTAAGGAAAATAAATATAGTAACATTGTTACTGGGGGGGATATTTGAATATGATAGTATTGGCCATTTGTGATCTCATACCTGATAACCACTAAAGAAACAAGTAAGACATGTTTGCACACTGACATCTAGTGGTGTGCGAACAGCAACACATCCAGCAGCCAGTGGCTCTCAACCCTGCTCCTGAATGTTTTGGTGTTTCCCCGGTTTTAATACGCCAGGGCTCATGTTCATAAAACGTATCGGAGTAGGAGTGCTGAACTAGGATCTTTTCTGGACAGTAAAGTCATAGTAAATAAGAGAAAACTGATCAGAACATGTCAGAACATCTGCCCCTGATCCAAAGGATCATTACATTTACAAGCCTTTCTTGAGCGAGTGTCTTAAAGAAGTAAAAACACTAAAACAGGGGTGCCAAACCCTGCTCCTGGTGATCTGCCAACTCTACAAAGTTTATCTGTTTGTTTAAATGTATATGTATACTCAGTATACACATTTACACATATGCCACTCAATACAAATAACAACAGGATTTTTTGTTATCTCTGTATAATTAAAATCATGAAGATATTAACAGTCATTGAGAGTGGCTTAATGTGAAATGTTTTGTTCTAGGCAAACTTACAGGGTAAAGTTACAACACAGAAAATTCTGTGAAATGGTTATAAATACATCACCTAATGCCTGAAGCATTGTTTAACAATGGTATTAAGATTAACCTAAATTATATTTTTAATCCAATCTGAGCAGAAGGCTAAATACAGAGCATTTAAAGGCAAAATAGTACCAAAAGAAATTGAATGTATTATTATTTTACTTTTATCAATGTTACATTTAAAATACAGAATACGTGCATACATTCACTGGTCATTTTGGACCATGAAGTAATTAGCTATATTTGCACTGCATTTATGTGACCCTTTGTTCTGTATCACTGTATCATTTTGTTGGGCAGATCTCTTGTATTAGAGTTGGGCAGAAATGTTTGGAAACTAGTATTTTAAATCAGTGCTCTCCTCCATAGTTGGAAGCCAAAAGATTTGTTTGTTCTGGGGGTCTGACAATACTACAAGGCACAAAACAGCTTTCCAGTGCACTACAAAGGGACTCTGAGACCACTAAGACAAGTGTACCAGCTATTCAAAGCTCTGTATGGCTTGGTTCAAACACATTTATATGCTGGGACAGAGTAAAATGGCAACTGGAAAGAGCTGGTTTGTCTTTTGTAACACATATAAGCAGGCATGATTGAAGAAGGGGTCAAAGGTTAAAAGCGTACCTCATTGGGTCATTGGGCTCACAACAGGACAGAAAGTTTGTCACAGCATCAGCTACTTCTCTGTCAGAGGTCACGTCCCACAGCCCATCAGTGCCCATTATCAGAACATCATCAGGTCTGTGCTTGTGCTCTGAAATGTTGTATACTTTCACCTGGAGAAACAGCAAAACAAGGAAAAAAATATACAAATATCGGCATGAAATAGTTTTAATTCTATCAAACAATATCTTAAATATTAAAATATTCTAAAATAATAAAAATGTGAAAAAAATGAATGTGCAGTAAAAACAGTACATGTGGAGATGGAAAAGTTCTTATTTGAAATAAGCTGGACATAAACTGACTTGACAGTCGAGTTAAATAGCTTCATATGTAATCTGTAAACAGAGCATTCATTCCATCTCATGGGGCTCTGTGTGTGTGTGTGTGTGTGTGTGTGTGTGTGTGTAACCAGAAGCAGATGATCAAAGGATTTTTTTCCCATATTTATTTGCTACAATCACTTATCAGTTTTGCAGAATCAAGTATGAATAGGAACATTTAATCTGCTGCTTAATAAAAACCTGTGGTATCCATATTTTTGGTGCGTGTGAGGATCAGTTTTCCAAAAGATTCGGAGGAATTGGAAGTATCAGTGCTTCACCACTGATCCACTTACTCCTTGCTTTTAGGCCATTAAGCACGGCTTTATACCAGAGCCTGCGATAAACTCAGCAACACCGGCTTCAAACCAGTTTAATTCATTCTAGGTAATACATTCAACTAAAAACACGCTGGCTCTCTGGCAATTTAGCAGCAAGAAACTTTTTGATTGCACCTGGAGATAAAACGGATACTGTCTCTTGGAAAATGAGAGTCTTGCAAACTGTGTTGAATCTTAATCTCTAATGAGCCGAGTGTGAGGAGATGACCATTGAGGTATACTGCTAATGAGTGAGTAATTAACATGACTTTGTTTCTTAAAAATGGTGTCAATTATGTAAATAGCTTTTCAGGAATATTTGGAATTTCACATGCACTGAATATTTGAGCCCTTCAATATATCCCACCCTCAGCATCTCAATCAATAATGCATGTATTGTCATTTTCAGTTGTGTAGTGGATGGAGGCATGAATGACAGAAGAAACGATGAAGCAGATGGGGTTTCATGACCCACCTCTGGACAGCAGGACAGGAAAGGTTTGATGTGAATGTTGGAGTTATATACTTTCAAATCATGATCTCCTAAACCCCGGGTTACTCCAATAGTGGCCATGACTCTGGCCTGTAAAGGAACACACACACACACACACACACACACACACACACACACACACACACACACACACACACACACACACACACAC
>JBBIGA010067718.1:0-12170 GCA_037576975.1 Alestes dentex
TCACAATTTACCACTTTTCCAGCTGTATTTACATGATATGAACAGTTAAAATAAAACAGAAATCACTGAAGTATCACATGCACACAATGACCACTCTTTGCCATAAATTCCTGTTACTGCCTCATAGTTGCCACAGACCTCTTAGTAGCTTCTCAGTTTCCTCCTCACTCTTCCATCTAGGGTCCTAGTTCCAATCGCTATCAACTTCTTAGTTATCGACCTTACTTTCCTCCTGGAATCGATCCATCTCTTGACTAGTGCCTGTCCGCAGCTGTATCTTCTGACAGGGCCGTAGATTGTTTGCCTTCAGGTGAACTACCAAGCGGTGGAGTTCTCCAGGAATAGCGGCCATGCTGGACTAATCTAAATGATTACAGTAAATAGGTGGAAGCCACTTAGCTTGGTGTGCAGAGATTAGTGTTTACTTTGATTAAGTTTACAGACCTGATTAAGTTTACTTTGTAGGAGGAGGTTGCTATCACATCTTTCCCTTGCACTGAGAAGGCATAATGCAAATGTGAATATTTTGTTGTATATGAGTCAGTGATGGGGACACAAATTAATACAAATGAACACATCTGCAGTCTGTTTTTTTAAACTTGTGATTTAAATTATCAGAGCATGGCATCTTTACATGTGTAATTTTCCCGTTTACCACGAAATATTGAGAATATACATAAAGAATATAATAAACTGTGGTGATGGTAGCCCCCATGACACCGTAACACCAAGCTCATGGTATACACTTATTGTGTAGATTTAAAAATTTAAAACACCTTCAGCATCGTTTAGTGAGTTTTTCTTGGTTTGGAGCTGAAAGTGCTTCGACCGTGAGGTACGTAAGCTACGATGTAAGCAGGCTTGTGACAAATGCTTAACTTTTACCAAAGTAACATCAAAGTTCATTTTCATTGGTTACTAACTTGTTGGGCCAGCGGCATTTACGGAAAGGTTTCCTATGTTGATAAACGGGAGCGAATTAGTACAATTAGCCAGTAACTGAGTGAAATGTGTCTCTGGCTAAATATTCATTTATAAACTGTCCGTGTTTCTAAAAAAAATCTAAATTAACTCAAAAGAATAGGCCACACATTAAGCTTTTTACTTAGTAAATGTGTGGCCTGTTGTTTTGAGTTAATTTAGATTTTTTTAGACTTTTGTCTGGGAGTGCAGACTTATATCCAGGAGAGGAGTGGCACATTCATGATTCCACTCTTGGTTTTGGAGCCATCAGTGAGGTGAACTGGATCTGTGTAGTGTTGTTTTACCTTCTACAGAAGAATTCTCATGCACTCTCTTTTCATGTGATTCAGCGTTTTACCATGAACTGATCTCCACAGTCACAATAAAACAGCCTCTAAACTCGTCCAGTGTGGGTGTTTTCAGAAAAAAATATTGGTCAAAAATGGCAAGCTGTGCTTTATCAAGCAAGAACCAAGGTGAACGTTTTCTAGAACACTGGTAGTGCTCTCCTTAAGCCTTACCGCACCTTTCATTTGAGTACACATCATTGCACAATCTATTGCACAATATTTCAAGCTTCTTCAGCCTTACTAAACCAGTAGCAGGTTACTAACTTATCAACGCAAGATCTGCTAATAAACTGGTTGCATTCCAACTTTATTAAGCAATGACTAGACAGAACAAAGCACTTTTATATGTTAACCATCAAAATATTTTCATATAATTTATTGACATGGAGACATGCAGCTAAGATCTTATCTAGCAAAGTATTGTTACCGAAAGATAACACTTTATGTTAACTAGAAGTTACAGAGAGTGTGTGAGTATTATAGACCCAATGCGTAAGTAATGACTGTGCACAAGTTTAAAATATACAAAGAGCATGAATTCAAACTCTTCTATTCAACCTTGGGAAGCAAAGCAAAAAACATGAATAGGATACTAGAGATAAGATAAAGCTTTATTAGTCCCACAGTGGGACATTTACATTGCTAATGTCCCACTTTGTTCTGAAAGTGGACAGGACAAAGGTAAGAGCAGCTAAACAATAGAATAAAACTATACAACACAAGATATACAACACATGGTACACTTTACAACTATTACAAAAAATATAACTAGCCATTTGTATGTATATGCAAATATATGTGTATAAATAACCTATATATGTAAGTGTATATGTACATAATGGAAATAAATATACTGTATATGTATGAACACTGTGGAAATATATACAGGTACACATTGGAGTGTCCTCAGCTGTTTGGTAGCAGCAGGCATTGACAAAACAATAATAATGTAACAAGACAAACTGCACATTTCTCACAGTGATATTTACCCCTAAAAAATTGCACAGGTCATACCAGAATACTGCACACAAGAGAGACTTCCACTTATCAGTCCCTGGTGTTTGGATGTGTGTGTGTGTGTGTGGTCAGCTGTAAGGTGTTGGTTGTACAGTCTGAAAGCAGCTGGAAGGAAAGAAGGAAAGAATGTAATGCAAATTAAATTTCTAATGAAAATGCAGCGGTGAACCATAGTGAGTAAAGGAACAAGAAGTATTCAGATTAGCAAATGAAAAACAGTAACTATAGGTTTCAAACTATCAGAGTGATAATGAGAATTCAATCTCCGAACGCCGAAATTAAATGATTAGTATGAACTCTATTGTATGAATATGTAAAGAACTCTATATAATTTAAGTGAACATGAGTCTGCAGGGGTCTGTCTTCCGACATGTCTTCTGAGCATACAGACCACTCGTCTGCCACGCCTGCTCTGAAGCTGGCAGAGGACCATCACCATATCCTCCAAATAGACGGCATGGATGCCTGTTATGGTGCACACTCGGCTACGGACATGCTTAGAAAATCCATGGCCATTTCCAGCGCTCTAGGGACACATAACATATATGATCCTGCGCATGGATTGGGGCAGGGTTTAGCACTTAGCAGTGATGCGGACCATCAGAAGCCTACGGGAGAAGAGCAGAAGTTCAGATGTTCTCACAGACATCTTCGATATCTCTCTGATCCCACAGTAATGTGCTTAAAAGCCTCCACCTGCCACATTCCACCACACTTACACAATCATGAGTTGTGCTGAGAGGCTTGTCAGGAGGCACATTAACCGTTTGTGTACTGTCCCAACCATTCACCTGGCCCTCACCCATCTGGATAAAAAGGGCACTTTTCAAGATTCAAGAGAGTTTATTGTCAGCCCAGCCACATACACAAGTACACAGAGGGTTGAAATAGCGTTCTCTGAAGCAAGCAGTGTAGGACAAAGACAGACAAAGTTAAGCAACGACTTACAAAGAGCAGAGTCAAGACAACTGCTGCAACGTTATATTGCAGCATCTAAGCAAAAAATTCTAAGTACACAAGCAAAAGAATGCGGTTCATAGACTTCAGTTCAGCAAACACCAACATTCCTCAGCACCTGATAGAAAAGCTCAGACTGCTGGACCTGAACACTTCCCTCTGTTACGTGGTCCTGGGCTTCCTGACTGGGACGTGGACAGAGTCGGAAACAACCATCATCTGAGCTTGGGCTCCATCAGCTGCTGTTCAGGCTGTTGACCCATGACTGGGCAGCAGTGCACATCTCAAACCACATCATCAAGTTCACTGTGATCAGTGGTGGGGACCTAGTGTATAGGATACTTGCCTCTGGATCAAGAGGTTGTGGGTTCGAATCCTACCTTCAGCACCACCACTGGGTGCCTAAGCAAGACCCTTAACCCCAAGTTGCTGCAGGGAGACTCAAGTTTGGGAGGTGTCTGATAAATGTGTCAATGACAAGGCAATATAAAGAGAGCCTGTACTATGGCACGCAGACTGGCGCAGCACCAACAAATGTTCTTAAAAATGTCCTAGTGCTCTGGCTTTAATACCATAAGCCCTAAACTCACGAGTACCACCAGATACCCTCTCATGCTGCTGTGTCTATACAGATTCCCTTTAGGTAAGAATGCTCTTTATCTAGGGCTTTTGGTTTCCTTTTCTGACCCAGCTTTGTCAAACAAGTTTTTGAGTCTCATCAACTTCCTGTAACTGTAACTATATTGCTGGGGATCTTGCAGACTTTGTTTACACCTGCGATTAGCTGATTTTCCTGAGGCAAGTGGCAACAAGACGCAGGTCATCTGGGACAGTCCCTCGGGGATAAGGAGGGAAAAGGGGAAAATAATGAGTGTGGAGAAGCAAAAGACCAGCAAGGAATGGACACAGTTGGTGAGCAGCGGAGGAAGCAATGTCTTCCCTCCAATTTCACATGCAGTACAATGCGATGGATGAGCTTACGGCACGAGTCAGATACAACAGGGAATTTCTCAAGTGCAGTTTGATGTGTTTTGCTACAACATGGCAGCATGAGCGTATTCCTGCCGTGGACTTTGCTGGCCATTCATGTGTTTGAGAACACATAGTGGGAAGTGTGACGGGGAGCGCCTGCAGCCCAGATATTGAGCTGTTAGCTCAAAGGGGATGTGTCCAGGGAGTTTACAGGTGATTGCCATTGTTGTTTACAATTGTCTGATCTCATCTACTCTGCGACCCCAAGACTCCAGAGGAGGCACCTGGATGCTTTCACTCTCATCTCCTCAGACTTCTATAACGTTTCTCTGAACTGGACACTTAACACATTCACACAGTTTGTGGACTTTCCAACCTGAGAAAACAAGACACTGGACTTACTGTATGCTAATGTCAAAGAGGTATACAGTTCCACAGCTGTCCCACCTCTGGGCAGATGAGACAACCTGGTGTACCTTCTACCCACCCACCTACCACTGGTCAAGAGGCAGCCAGCCACTGCTGTGTTAGTACTGGAGTACCTCAGGGAATGGTTCTGTCACTGTTCCTCTTCACCCTATACGTACAGTACAACGCAGACATTCTCAGATGGCTCAGATCTCTCTCTGAGCTCCCTCAAAGAAACAAATTTCAGAAACAATATTTTTATAAAGCCAGCTTGCAGGCTTGGCCCTGAATTTCTGTTGGGACCTCTGGTGTTCCAGTTCTTCACCATATTCCCACTTTTTGTGCCATGTATCCCCTGGTGAGCCACTTCTTGAAGACATTCGGCACTTATGAGCATCTGACTTGTTCCTGTGTCCAGTAAGGCCTTGTGCTTTTTGCCTCTAATTAAATAATCACTGTTGTGTCAGCATTGAGTAACTGCTCTGTCTGTCCATCATGATGTCCTCGATGAGGACCACTGTGAGTGCCTTTCCCAGTCTTACCATTTGGGGTGCTGTTCTCATTGTTTGCCCCGTCTGGAAGTCTCACCACCCTCCTCTTTCGGCCGCTGAATCAAGGTCATCCACTTGGTGTGCAGGTCCTTAAGTCTGATTTGAAGTTCTTTCAGCTGGTCATTCATTCACGTGCGGTTGTTGATGTAAATTTAAAACTTTAGCATTTAAACATTTAGAAAAAGGTTTCAAAGTTATAATATTTATAATATAAATTTGATCATATGAAGCGGACTTGTTTATGCTTAGAATAAATAGCTTTATTTTGAAAAACAAATTTAGATTAATCTTTGAGACAGAATTTAGTGGATCCACAGCAGTGGATGAATTTAGTGGATCTACATTTTTGGAGTAAACAATTTCTTTTTCCACTTCAAAACTTAAGAATCCATCACATCATTTCTGATTTAGTTCATTTTCTTGATTGAATTCTAATTGCCACAGCATTTCGCCTAAGATAAATTATGACACAGAAACTTTTCTGATCAGAACACATACAGGAAAATATCAATTTTAGTTTCATCAGTTGTAGGTTACACTGAAACAGCCACAAAACATTTACTTAAATTACTTTACATATAGAAAGGCCAGCATAACTCTTGATGAACTGCCTTTAGCACGCTATTTTACTTTACAGGCTCAATGTATTGTTTTCATCAATAACACCAGCTTGATTTAAAATTTCCAAATGTTAACGCTGAATAAGAAGCAGTCTCAATTCTATTGTATGAAAATGCCTTTTATTGTATAAAATGCAAAATGTCATACCACAAACATCACGTGACAGGATATTTTTTGAACTGTACTCATGCGACAGGTTCCCATCCATGGTGACATGCTCCGATATCCATCATAACGGTCTTCATAAAAGTACCAGCTGAACCATTCTCTTGCTTACTTTAAGGTAACTCAGAAAACAGGGAACCTTAGACTTAATGTTAATGTTCAGAATGAAAATGTATTAGAGGACAACTCTGGTCCTTGTGGGTCAGTCTGGTGATTTTCCAAACTGTGATGGACTCTGGATCTGACTCAGGCTGGTATTTATTTCAAGCCCACAAGACACAGTTTCAGATCTTTAGATGATATGCCAGGTATTAAATGTGGGGGACTAAACGCCCCACTTTTCCAAACCAGGCCCTCTTTGTGGGACATAAAAAATGGGTGCATTTGGGTTTGTGTTCATGTTGATTTTTTATTTTTTTTTTACAGTCAGCTCCATGCCACCATCCTATTCCCACCATTTTTTTAAACCAAAAATTGGTTACCCTAAGTATAATCATCATACAAAGATAAATAAATCACCTTTTCAATTACAACAGAGAGAACAAATAAATTATAAAGATTGCAAAATTATATTAAATAATATACAAGAACAAGTATAAAACCGGAGGGGCTGCAGTATTGGTATGCTAATGTTTTGGCAGATAAACATTTGATACAACTTTTAATGCTTGTTGGTGGTTTTCTCTTGAGATGAAGGCTTATCCCATCCACTATTTTTTGTTATATATCTAGCAAATGAATATTGTCTTTATAATTAAGATTGCTACAGTGTGATTTAAATTAGGATATGCTGCATCTATCCTTTAGCTCTCAACATACACAAAGATGCAGAAATAGACTGAAGCTCATAATTTATTTTAGCTGGTTAATATTAGCTAATTTAACTATTATTAATGTTCAGATTAACAGGGAAAAGCATGTAACAGCAAGAACAGTGTGATGTGAGTGACAGTAAGAAAGAGGGGTGTGGAGGAAGCACTACGGGACAAACATGCAGGTTCTATACAAACTCTCATTGGGTTGGAAGATTGTGGTACTGTTGATCTAACAAGTTTGTAAGCTCCCGAAAGAACAAACCTTAACTGTTTTAAATTTTGACTGTAATTTGGTTAAGAGCCCTTTCTAGCCAGGCTGTTCACTACGAAACCAAACGCCTTAATTTTACCCTTTAAAACGACCTTAATTTTGAACTTAATTCCCCCATACAGGAAATGAAGGAAGATTAAGGGAAAAAGTGCACAGATTAAGGTGATTAAGGGTCAAAACTACTGATTTTTTCTCTTACTTTTTCAGATTTGCCCCTTAAATACCCCCTGAACCTCCTGAATTAACGCCTTAAATTTAAGATGAAGGGGTTTCACACTCATGCCTTAAACCTAATTTTAAGGTAAAATTAAGGGATCGGTTCACAAATTCAAATGAAGGGGTTTGGTGTGTTTTCAGGGTATATTAAGTTATAAGCAGAGGCAGACGAAGTACCTAACTTCATTACTTAAGTGAAAGTACAGATACCACTAGTCAAATGTTACTACAATACAAGTGAAAGTCATACAGTCATATTTCACACTTACAATACCTAATGCATCGAAATTGCTTGTAGAAGATGTAGCATAAGGAATAAGATTTTTAGGAATAAATTTTTGTATGCTGTAGTATAGTTTGTTTTAGGCAAACATGGTTTTAGGCAAGCACACTTAAAACGATACGATTTTTTAAATCTTTTCTGTAAACTTAAACATTGACTCTAAATGTTTGGATGCAGGCATGAAGGGTTGCCGTCTCCATCTCCATCCATTCTCCTCAGAGATGTTCACAAGTCATTTTTCCCAAGTCCAAGTCAAGTCTCAAGTCTTTGTGCTCGAGTCCAAGTCAAGTCTCAAGTCTTTGAGTGGCAATGTCAAGTCAATGTCTTAGGTCCCAAGTCCAAGTCTATGGGGTACCGTTTGTAAAAATGTCATTTTTTCATAATTTAGAGCAATTTTCACACAATTTATACACATTTAGAGCTAAATGTGTTAAAAAAAAAAAAAAACCCTAAATGCTGCACTCTAAATCTAAATGTTGCGCTTTTACAAACGGTGACTCTAAATATGGGATTTTTGAGCTCTAAATGTTTAGAAGGTATGCTAATTGGCCACGCCCCGTGATTACAATAGGCTGTCACCTAGAAGGGGGCTGTGATATCCCCTCACCAACATGGAGGATTTGCCTTAAATGATCTTAGATCTAAATGTTAAATATGAAAAATATATCTCGCACTCTAAATGTGAGACTTCACAGTTAGATAGGGCTCGGTGACACCTTTCCAACGACCCCTTGTTTAACATAACAGCCCCTGGCGATCCCGAATTATTAGCCGAAAACCGCTCACCTCGGACAAAAGTAATGGGACACCGGGGCGAGGTGAATGGTTTTCGGCTAATAACTCCAGATTATGGAAAACGAGGGGTTGTTGGAAAGAGTGCGAAATATAAATAAATAATTTAATTAAATGAACATACGAGTTATGACTCACGAGTCACAACACCCAAGTCCGAGTCAAGTCTCAAGTCGTTGAGGGCAAGTCTAGTCAAGTCACAAGTCTTTGTTTGTGCGACTTAAGTGTGACTCGAGTCCCCATCTCTGACTCGCCCACCACTGACTGACCGTGTTTAAGAAATGCTGGCGTTGCAGTGTTACAGCGTACAGACGTGACGTAACAGTACTGGTGATTTCTGATAGGCTGTCATCTGCTAAAAAACCAGTCACGTTCTAGAAAAGTGAGACAATAACACCCACCTTCAGAACTGAAGGTAACGAGTAACAAGAGCCTTGATAGAAATGTAGTGAAGTGAAAAGTACAGTTTTGTCTTTCAAATGTACTGAAGTGAAAGTTATAAGTTTCCAAAAAAAGACTACTCAAGTAAAGTACAGATACTCAAAAACTGTACTTAAGTACAGTACTCAAGTAAATGTACTTTGTTACTGTCCACCTCTGGTTATAGGTTTAAGCACATTTTAAGTACATTGTGTTTCGTAGTGGTTATAGTGAGGTAAACCGAAGTCTCAACCTCCACTCCTTATAATAACATTTTGTACCCTGTTTTTATTTGTTTTTTATTTGTCCTCCATCCCTTCCATTGGCTTCTTGGAAGCGTCCTCCAAGAGGAACTGCTGCTTGGTCAAACACCATTGGGATCTGGTTGTTTTGGACAGACTCCATGTGCTCCCACTACCCCATCCTAGGGCAATTATTGTTCCTACTGCTGTCGACTGGAGACTCTCTAACTCCAACAAAACTACCTCTGACTCAAACTGTTCCCACTCTGTTATCTACAGACTGTCCACCAGTGATAGTCTGTATATGAAGGCCTCTTACTGTTAGTTATCTTCATAGGGACATCACTTTTATTCACCTTCTCTCGACGAGAGGATGCTGGGTTCCCTTTTGAGTCTTGGTTCCTTCCCCCAACTTTCCTCGCCTCTGCTTTGTGACATCGGTGGTAAAAAGCATTTTATAAATATAACTGAATTGAACTAAATGAAGAGCTCCACAAAGAACCGTGGAGGACTACCTACAAACGTACTGTGACACAGTCCATCCTCCAAGTGTAATTTAACCATATGTACAGACAATCAACAGACACACAGATTCCCTTTTGCTCACAAACATTCAATCACTTGATTGTTAAATAAATAGTTTATATACATGTGCTTAGTGGGTGTCAAAAAACAGTTCACGCAAGGAACAACATCTATAAAGAAACATATGCATGTAAAAGTAGCCCTTTCGTTTGACATAAATAATATATAGTGAATAATACATGTTTCCATCACTGACTGAGCATTAGACATAAAGCTCACTGCATCTGAACATAAGGAATGGCAACAACTTCCCTGGGACAACAAAAAATACTGAAGATATAGGCAATGTTACCCAGAGTGTCCACTGATGGTCTTTCCAGAGTCACACTTGGTAGGAGGATCTTTTGATAGCTAATAATGTAGAAAAAGTGTAACAAGGAACTTTAGAGCTCAGAGAGGTAATTCAGAGATGCTTACGGCACAAAAAAATGCTTCTTTCAGAAATTTTTGGCCTAAACCTTGAATGTTGACTAGAACAACAAGAGTTATACATAATGTGGTTTTACAAAACAATCAAATAAAATGAAATGGCAACCTACAAACCCTTCTGTATTGATGTAATATTAAACATGAACTAGTCAATCTTAAGCTACACCTGCTACTATACTAAATTACTGCTTCAGAAATAAGTGATACGTCTGGTTTGCGATGACTGTTTTTGTAGCTGCAGGATTTTTGGGCAAACAAAAACGAGTCATCTGGAGTAAAATACCATTCGCTTAGGTTTTGTTGGTAAATGGAAATATATATATATACTCTTTCCATATTTTTGTATACAAAAAATCCAACATGATTTAACTTTATGGTCTCTAGGTGGCACCTTTATCTGTGGTCACTGGACCCTCCTCAGATCATTTAGACAAACTGCAGCTCTGGCCTTCTTCACCAGTTCTACAGCTTCATGCATTACTGAGCAGGAAAAGTCACGGACTGTTACAACCTCTCACTTTCCTCCAAAGCACCACTGCTTTTCAGACTAGAGACTGTAGATACAAAAAGGAAAAAAATACTCTTGATTTCATTTGAGTTCTTTCCTTTCCTCCAGACATCACAGACACATATTTCAAAGTGAGGCTCTGTGTTTGAAGCATGACAGAATTGTAGTGCTCTCATGCTAAAGTACAGGTTTCAGTGCTGACGCAGTTAAAAGCAGGAAGGTAAAGTCTATCTACTCTATTTCTATGTTCTGATTTTCAACCTCGGTAGTAAAACAAGGAATTACCCCACGAGCAGCCCTGCTACTAATCTCGAAATCCCTCCACAGTCACAGGAGACATGCATCAATACACAGAGACAGAGACCGTGCATGGCTTTTAGAGACAAAAATAAAACTAAAATGATGCCCCCCCCCCAACCACAAAAACATGACCTCCATGGGTGACTGTGTCAGTAACAACAACATGACAAAAAACATCATGTTTGGAGAAAGCCCCAGTCAGAATATTCCATGCTTAACAGTGCATTTCCTCCAGAAGTGCCCTCAGAAGGCTGGGGGTCCCCATGATTCCACAGATTTGACCCAGGTGAGAAGAGGGAGAGGAAAAGACCTGGAACAGTTTAGAAGTTCAGGACTGAAACACAGAGGGTGTGTCAGTGGAGTGCCTCACTGGTTG
Source organism: Alestes dentex (assembly GCA_037576975.1). Taxonomy (NCBI): domain Eukaryota; kingdom Metazoa; phylum Chordata; class Actinopteri; order Characiformes; family Alestidae; genus Alestes; species Alestes dentex. The sequence continues at coordinate 11,242 of JBBIGA010067718.1, forward strand.
GGGTAGTGTGCGGAGTGCTGCCGGCGGAGGCCCCCAGGAAGAGCGGCGCTGTGTTCTAGGGGAAGATGTGCGGAGAAGAGGTCGGATCCCGCTTCCGGCTGAGAGCCGGTGTACAGATCACCTAGAACAGAAGAAGTACGACGGTATAATGACTGAGGAAGTCTACTTCATACACACAGACTGTATGTAGGATCCTCACCATTGGTTGGGTCCGTCCCTCCTTGTGTTCCTGTGATATGGTGCCAGAAGGCACTGCGAGGAAGGATGGCTGTGGGCGTACAGGGGTAGGAACAGGCTTCTGAGTCTTTGGAAAGGAGCTGAAGCGACGGTTGAGAATAAGAACATGTGGATTTGTACTGAGCATTAATTAACGCATTTGGATACAGAAATACATGAAAGGGGCTAAAGCTGGGTGAGACGTACCCTACTGTTCTGTTCCATCTCCAGGAGGACCTTTTTGTGCTGCTCAGCAATGGCCAGAGTGGAAGAGTGGACCCTCTGGTAGATCTGCTCCCCTTCCCGGGTCTGGAACGTATACAGGCCCTCACCGCTGTCACACATCCTGACACAGGCCCCACACACAAACAGACAAAAACACACACACAAAGAGAAACAACACACACAAAGAGACAAAAATACACACACAGAGACAAAAACACACAAAACAGACAAAAACACACAGAGACAAAAACACACACAGAGACAAAAACACACAAAGAGACAAAAACACACAAAGAACACACAGAGACAAAAACACACAAAGAGACAAAAATACACACGTAAACAGACAAAAATACACATACAAACAGACAAAAATCAGCATATATTTACGGATTTACCGAGAGCAACTTGCAGTCATTAGTTACAGGGACAGTCTTACAGTCATTAGTTACAGAGACAGTCTTACAGTCATTAGTTACAGGGACAGT
>JBBIGA010067755.1:0-10000 GCA_037576975.1 Alestes dentex
TGTGTGTGTGTGTGTGTGTGTGTGTGTGTGTGTGTGTGTGTGTGTGTGTGTGTGTGTGTGTGTGTGTGTGTGTAGCATGTGTTTGCATAGTACTAAACTGGCTATAATCTTCCACTGTATGTTAGCTGTCCTAGTCTCAGCTCCAGTGCAAAACCAAAGCCCTTCACACACCCCTGTGTACAGTATACACCCCACTATACTCAGGACCCCAGTATACTTTTACTAGTGTTGTCCAGCCTTTTTCTTTTATTCTCACAGTCAGCCATTAAACGGATGTGTGTATTTATACTTACCATGAAAATCCTGGTAATCCAGAGGTGACGTTCTCAATATGAATAGGCAACAACCTAAATTCTGAGTTGTGTAACGGCTGCGACTTTCAACAACAACAAAAAATTAACTCGACCATAATAGCAAACATGCTGCTTTGCTGCCCATGATGCTTCGCTTTGACGCAGAAACATCCATGTAGAAACTTCTCTTCAGAATTGTGGTCGCTTCCACAAGCACTCAAAAAGCATCACAGAAATGTTCAGTTTGCTATTTGTAATCTAAATGTATCCGTATTTCCCAGTAATGTGCCAGCTTTTGTTTACACATTTGCCTACAGTACCTGGAAATTTCCTTGGTATTATGCTCGGCCTCGTGCATGTAAATGGCCGTGGCAGCTTAACCAGGATCGCATTCGCACTTTCCAATTAATTACTGTTCAATTCCCGAGTACAAGTGCATGTGTGAAAGCAGCTTAACCATATCTTGGCCAATGGATATCTGAGGGCCTCACACACATAGGTACATAAAAATATTGCTTTTTTGTGAGTTTTGGCTTTTCAGCCACATACAAATGGAGTTTTAAGTGACTTATAATGGCCCTTTTGAAAAAAGCTTTGGAAAACTACTTCTTCCAGGATGAAGATTTTATGATACTCTTTTCAGTGTTGCCATAAGGAAAAGAAGGAAAACTGAGTTTTGGCTTGTACCATCAGATCACTTTCCCTCTTGGTGTACATAAGGCGAGTTCATGCTATGGTGGATGGAGCCAAAAATAGTGCTGATTTTACCCTACTAACAGGACTTTAGCATGTTTAATGTTCCTCTCCCGCTACACTGAGGAACAGAGGTGTCAGAATGCACTACGGAGGTCACTTTGACATCCAGTACTCCCACAACTTGGGCTGTATCCCAACAGTATCTGCGTGCCCTGATTTCTCCTGATCTGTAGCCCACAGTGTCACCTAGATTTATTGGTAGAGCTGACCAGCGTGTGGATCCAATATTTCACTGCTTGTTGGTTTGGTTAGATCTTGACGGCATTTTCATGTGAAGGAGAACCCCTTTTAAAAAAAAAAAATACCCCTGTATGTTTGGACTAATTTTGGAATAAAGGGAGGGAACATGTAAAAAATGTAAAGTGGCATTTGGCAGGTGCCCTTATCCAGAGCAACTTACAAATCTTTAGTTACAGGGACAGTCCTCCCAGAGCATGGTAGAAAGTAGGGGGGTTTGAACCTGCAACTTTGTGGGCATCGGGTTCACAGACAACCGTTTTACCCACTAGGCTCCTTCCACCCCAGGTATTCATTTGATTTCCAGCCTTTTCTAACTATTGCTGTAAGCACTTGTAATCCTGAAAGTACTGGTCTTGTAGCAGCTGCTGTGTGTTCCAGTAAGATGGGTCATTTCTAGGCCAAGTATTTGATTTTTTTTTTCTTCTCATCAGCCAGAAAGAAGCCTATTTTTTTTTATGAAGGAAACAATGTATTCCCTCCCCCAGGTTTATTTATATTACATTCGAAATTGAGATATTTCTTCAAGGTCAAGCTCTGGGTTCTTGGTCCTCTACAAATAAATAATATTTTCCAGATAAGTTTAGCGGTGTAAATGACAAGGGAGAGCAGGAAGTGGTTTCCTGCATGAATGAACATTTGTGAGAGAGTCAACGGAGTCCAAGCAGAAACTCCTTACATATACAATGGACTTTCAAGCTTTGATAGTTTGTGGTGAATGTCTGTTTTACTTTTCAGCTCGGGGACTTCTATTTGGAGCTTCATTGGGATTTCCAAAGCTGGGGTAAGTTGACATTTATTTCTGGGGTCCCAGATCTTAGATGGTGGCCCTGGTAAAAAAGAAAGCCACATAATAAGCGCAGTGTATATATAGTTTTACGACATAATGACATGCTCTGACTTTTAGCGCAGGCAGCGGCCGAGGCTTAGCAGAGATTTTGGCGGGGCAGCAGTTAGCTGTATTAGTTGATGAGGAAAATGCAGCGTCACAGAGCAGGATTACATCAGTGCAGACAGCAGCGGCCAGCTGGACTCAGAAAGAGATCAGAGAGAGATGGGTGGGAACAAGAGGAGTGACCCTTTAAAACGCTGAGTTAACCACTCTGAGGGAGTGGCCTCTCTGGGTGAGCGGAACCACACACCCCCTGTTGGTTAACCAACGCCACTGCAGCTTTTCCTGCAGGCCGTCACATCTGTCATCTCCCTCATCATTGTGTCATTACAGGGGGGGTGACCTCCAGTCCTAGATGGATGGAGTCCAGCACAGTTTGGTTATTTTTCTGTTCCCACACACCTGATTTAGTCCAGCTTAGTTGGCATGACAGAAGTAGGAAAATCCTCAAAATTCCAAAATTTTGGCTCTCCAGGACCACAGTTTGCCACTCAGAATTATAATTTGCACTACTTGTCATGCTGTCAGATTGAAAAATAAATACAAATGCAAGGAAAAATCTGAATACAGTTAAGGTATTACCACCCTACCGCACTCATGTATAAACAGTATGAACAGGCAACACATTTGGATCAAGATGCCAAGAGTTATAGTAGGGCTGCATAAAGCCATCAAAACACTGGCAGTTGACGATTAATAATTATAGACAGTTGTAGAATTTATTTTTAAGTTACAGGGTAAACATGCTTGGAAAAAGATGCCAAACATACTGGTCACTACAGAAAGAGGAAGAAAGTGATATGGTCAGATAAATCGTTCTTCACCCCATTCTTTAATGGGCGAGTGCATGTGTGGTGCACACCTTTACAATGAGTGGGACTGGTAGCTCGGCTAGACTGTGGGGGGCATTTTGCTTTGGGTGGTGTCCGCTTGTCTCCTTTGTAGGATGTCTCGGAGCTCTGTTCTGTGATGAGACAGAAGTGGTCTCTTCCAGGGCGACAGTGCCCCCGTCCACAGGGCATCGGAATCAGAAAACTGTCTTGATCCCGGGGAAAAAAACGGTTATGCTACGACTGCACAGACACACAGAGACACAATGACAAGAACAATATACAATATAAAATCAAGTCTAAATAAAACTCTTCAGAAAATATTCTTAAAATGCGTTGTACTAAATATACTATACTATATACACAAAATGTTGTGTTCAGTAGATAGGTGGATATAAATACTATAGATAAATTACTGCTGAATTAGTTTAATAATTAACACCTATATGGTTCGGAGTTGTTCTCTATATGGAGTCCATTATTGCACAAAAGAGTGAGTAGTTGATATTGCATCTGATAAGACTATTGCATATAATAAACCATTGCACATAATAATAAGATATTGCACGTAATGATAATGATTTAGCACACAGTAAGAAATTGCACGAGCATGTTATTGCACAGATTATTGTGTGGGTGTGTGTTGGAGGAGTTATAGTCTGATGGCAGTGGGGAGGATTTTCTGCGGTGTATGAAGTCACTGAATGGTTTGATTGAATAAATTAAATGCTATAGTAGACTTAGTCCCCAGTTGAACAGTTATGGGTGATTTTAGACCAACAGTTTTTTTCCTTTGATTTTTCACCTCTACTTGTACTTTATGGATCCCAAGGGCATTTGAGTTTCACAGCAACAAAATACACTGTGTACACTGAATTACATCACACATATTTACACACTTAGACCACATATTGTGTATTACTGCTTCTCATGTGGCCTGCTGAAGCCTTGTCATGAACTCTGAGCTTCACGTGTCGTTGAAGTTTTGGCTGGTGTTTAACCTCTATTTGTCTCTTCATGTGTGTGTTTCCCTCCCAACAGTGCCTTTACTATCTAGAATTTTGCCCTCTGACGCTTGCAAGATCTACAAGCAGGGAATCAACATCAGGTAAGTTCTGTTTGGTGGAGAAATGCTGCTTGCTTTTGTTAGTAAGGGATGTTAAGTTTTCACAAGTCTGAATGTGTTTACCTTGCATTGCAAAGATACACTGCAAAGATACATTGCCTCTTACTTTGCTGCAGCTGCAGCTGAACACTATGCTGATTTGATACGGTGGAGTATCTTTTAGAAGATTCTGTTGTTCTAGCAAGTAGATACAGTTAATGGGCAGCCACCTTAGCAGTCAGCTGTTCCTCGCAGCTGCTGACTCACTCAGATAAAGGAAATCTGATCTCGTAAAAGGGCCCGCGGACGGCATTCGTCAGCGTGCGGAAATATGGGTCATGGAATGACTGGAAGAGGTTGTTAGGATCTGTAAAATAGCCTGTGTTTGCCCTGATAAACACACACACACACACACACACACACACCAACACAAAGCCTTCAGCATTCCATGGCCTGCTTCAGCCTGACTAATGACAAGTGGTGTTAACTAGAGTGTGAAATCACTGAGCTGAAGTGGGCGGAAGTGGAAAATTACTCAGCATGCTGATTTGTTCCCCCAATGACACCACCCCTTCAAAAGATGACGGCATAATGGGATGGAGTGGGGCTTCCTCTCTCTGTGTGGGCCCAAGAAGAAAACAAAGCACCTGCTTAAAACGCCTCGGAGCCAGATGACGTTATAATCAAGTGTTACATCATTACCAGGAGACCTTGTATTCCTTTTGCCAGACGTTCTTTAACATGTACACGTTTCATTGTGTGCACCCAGAGCTGCGTGATATAAGCAACATATCAGTGTTGCGATTTTACTGCTATGTATTGCGATCGCAGTGCTCTTCACGATATTAAAGGACACATATCATCACTTTTCGGGAACTAAAAAAAAAAGAAAAGGCTTGAGGTTTGTAAATATTGTTTCAAATGGTATGTTTATTCCCCTCGTCCAAGTAGAGTCCATAGATGGAAGATAAGCTACAAAAACAGCCTGTTTTCAAAACATACTTTGTGATGTCACAAAACCAACACATTTAAATACATCTCCTTATTCTGGCTGCTGCAGTTTAGCCCTGCCTGTTCACGCACTAGTTTGCCAACACTTTTAATAGTTAAAAATATGACTTTTGTTGGATTACATGAAGACCTCGATTCCTCAGAGCACCCAGTAACTCACCTGGAGCTGTGATTGGTCGCCCTGTCAGAAACACTGTGATTGGTTAGAGGCTTATTTGCATATTGCAGCCTTTTGTGATGTCAGTATCGCAGAGACGGATCAACAGACAACATGTTGTGCAGCCCTTTATTAACCATTTGAGAAAGCATGAGATGTGAAGACACTATTTTAGTGTATTTCTTTTGTAACGTTCTAAAGACTTTTAAGATCTGCTTGAATTCGTTTCTCTTTGAGTGGACCAAACCTCCCGCCTCCGACCTGCGTAAACACATCCACTCGCCCACTCTCTGATTGACAGGACAGTATGAAACAGCGACACAGTGTCACGAATATTAAACATCTGTGTTAGTGACCAGTGCAGCAGGTTCTTCGTTTTGTTATCTGCCTCTGAGCAAGTTGGACTGTGTTCTGTCCTCCCTGCAGTAAGTTGGGCATTTAAAAAGGCTCAATCAATGCTAAGAGGCAGACTCTGAGTTTAAATCTTTATTGAAGAAGCCAACATAAATGTCTGTTATGAGCTTCAGATATTATTTTGTAATCCAACCTTATTTTGTAATTCAACCCTATTATTGTAATGTTAATGTAGCAGGCAAATCATTATTACCACACAGGACTGCTGCGGTGTGTCCAAGTTGAATAGTGCACAAACAGATGCAGTTTATTGCTCTTGCTCGCTCTAATGTAGAGGGATTAAAATAGTCTTTATATAGAATAATCTCCTCATTGGTGCAGCATTCCTATAAATGTGAATCCCCAGACTAGTCTAATAGTAAACATGGTTGGAGAAAATCCCTACTGCTCCCAAACAGCATACATTTAATGGTATTATGAGTCTTTATCAGGACCTTTGCACATCTGTAGTTCTTATGTAGCAGATAGATACACACACTGAATCTGACCAGTGTGTATTTTTGCTTCCTGACTGCAAAACCAACTCTGAACTGCTACCTTAAAGTGTCTTGGTGCTTTCGACTTATAAGGACTGTTTGGCATTTTAATGAATATGGACTGGTGAACTATAGAATATGGACTATTTTCCTTCCTTATTGTCCAGGATATCACATCTCACTGGAATACTTTCTGTACAGCACATTTCTGTGGTCATTTGCTCTGTTTAAATTCTTAATCTTGTGTGTTATTGTGATTTTATTGTTTGTTGTATGTTTTTTGTGTGTGTTATTATTATTATTTAGAGTACTTCAAATGGGAATGATACTTTAATTATGATTTCATGATACAGATTTAAAACTGATGTTGTGCTGCAGCGCCTCTGCTTGGTAGACATTTAACCAAATTTTATGCAAAACAGATGCTTGGTTTTCAAACGAAACCTTTTGATAATCTTTTCTCACACAGTTTTACAGAACACATTAATATAGTGGGGAGATTCTGAGACCCCAAATGTTCACTCAGTATAGGATGCATCAATAAATCATATGCGTAATTGAATCTCTCGTTCTCTGTCTCTCTCTCTTGCTCTCTCGCTCTCTCTCTCTCTCTCGCGCTCTCTCTCTCTCGCTCTCTCTCTCTCTCTCTCTCTCTCTCGCTCTCTCGCTCTCTCTCGCTCTCTCTCTCTCTCTCGCTCTCTCGCTCTCTCGCTCTCTCAGGTTGGACACTACTCTCATCGATTTCACAGATATGAAATGCCAGAGGGGAGACTTGAGCTTCATCTTTAACGGTGACGCCATCCCCTCCGAGTCCTTTGTGGTACTGGACAATGAGCAGAAAGTGTATCAGCGAATACATCACGAGGTCAGCAGGTGCTATTCGTTACCCTGCTTCTTCAGCAGCAGTGTGTGATCAATCTGTTAGGATCTGGTCTGTTTCTAGTATTCTAGCGCTGGTTTTTGGTCCTCACGTCCATTCTTATGTGCCTTTAGGAGTCTGAGATGGAGACCGAGGAAGAGGTGGACATTTTGATGAGCAGCGACATTTACTCTGCCACTCTCTCCACTAAATCCATCACTTTCTCCCGAGCGCAGACCGGCTGGCTCTTCCGTGAGGACAAAACCGTGAGTTCCCACATGCTTCTTTTATTGCCACTGTGCCCTGAAGTTATTTGATTTCGGAGGATCTATTGCTCTCTGGTCATTTATGAAGGGAAATTGACCCCCCTGCAGGAACGAGTCGGGAATTTCCTGGCTGATTTCTACTTGGTGAATGGCCTCGTTCTGGAGTCCAGAAAGCGACGGGAGCACTTGAGCGAGGAAGACATTCTGAGGAACAAGGCCATCATGGAGAGCCTCAGCAAAGGAGGGAACCTCATCGAGCAGAACTTTGAGGTGAGGGGTGTTAGGAATTAGAACTAGAGATAATCGATTCATCAGTAGACTTTATTATTTATTATTCAGAATCAGAAAACTTTACTGACCCCGGAGGAAACTGCTAATGCAATGACTGCACAGACACACAAGAACAATATAAAATATAAAGTCAAACTAAAATGCTCCAGAAAAACTCTGAAAATACTCTGTACTATCAACAGTATGACAAAATACAAAATACTGTGGTCAGTAAGAGAAATGGAAATAAATACTATAGATAGATAAATAAACCTGCTGAAGTAGTTTATTAGTTAACACGGTGGTTTGGAGTTGTTCTCTATGACGAGTCCGCTACTGCACGTAATAGTGATATAGGCACTGAAACTGCACATGATAAGACTATTTTACAGAAGACTATTTTACAGAAATATGATAACATGATAGCAGTAAAGATACTGTTGTAGAGTATTTTGAGGGTTGCATAGACATTTAATGTCATAACATTAAAACCTCCTGGCTAATAGTGTGTAGGTCCCCACTGTGCTGCCAAAACAGCTCTGACCCATCAATTCCACAAAACCTCTGAAGGTGTGGCATGTTGTTTGGCCCTCTATGAAACACACTAGTTTGTCCAGCACATCACACAGACCTTTATTATGTTTCTCAAATCATTCCTGAACAATGTTTTCAATGAGACAAGGGACATTATCCTGCTAAAAGAGCCCATTAGTGATTTCCTAAAGCATCTGAAATGATTTTATGTAGAGGATGTGTCTTCCTTTGGCATATAATTTGGCCTTTTTTGTAGATTTGGCTTGTTTGAAAAAGTTATACCTGAAAAAATAAAGTTATCTACTAATAGAATAAGAACGAAAATGAATCAGAATTAGGTTAATAATCTTATAATGTTCTTCGAACAGTCCCATAATGAGAAATGCTAAATAGGTTGACTAAATTTAAGATGATTTCTCTTGCTGATATTTTTGCAGTGTGGTCTGTTTAAAACAGCACAGTGCGAGACGTTGCGAAAACCTGAATTGACAGAAATGTTCCGTGTTGAAGTTTAGGCTGTTCAGGGGTGACAGTCATTCTTGGCTATTTTTAGTGTCAGAAGTTGCTGCATCATGCCTCAGGTTTGCAAAAACTGCCATCAAAGCCATTTCAGAGAACAAAGTGAGGAAAAAGAGTATTAGTGATGTCTTTTGGGTGTCAGAATCATAAAACTTTATTGATCCCGGAGGAAATTGCGTATGCTACGACTGCACAGACGCAAAGAACAAAATAAAATATAGTATAAAGTCAAAATAAAAAAAACTTGCGAAAGTACTTGAAAAATACTTGAAAAATACTCTATGCTATGGACACAGAAGGCTGTCCTCAGTAAAAGAGGTGGATAGAAATACTATACAAATAAAATCACAGCTGACGTAGTTCGCTGATAAACACAAACAGTGGTTTAGAGTTCTCTATACTGAGTCTGTTATTGCACATAATTGAGACATAAGTAGTGAAATTGCATCCGATAAGACCGTTGCACGGAACAATAAAGATATTGCATGTAATGATAAAGATTTAGCACACCATAAGGAATTGCACATCTGAGTCACAGCAGATTAGTGCACAGGTTATTGTGTGGTAGGAAGCACAGCCTACTTTCACCTCTCTGGATCAGTCCAGCTTGTCCATGTGCACACCAGGCTGTAGTCCTGAGCAATCTCCGTATCCAGTCCCCAGGGGAGTGGCAGGAGACTGTGATCTTCTCAGGTTCACCACCAGATGTGTTTCTTTTTGGAACATTTTCTTTATTTCTTTTCATATTTCCACAGAAGCAAACATTTATCGACCACTTAAATTAAGATATAAGTTAGGGAAAGAAAAAAAAAACTGTGCCAGATAATTATACCAAATAGGGAATTTGTACATTTTCAATCTTAAAGAGGCAAAAACATTTTTAATATTCTGTTATGTTAGTGGTTTTGTTACAATAGTCCATGTTCCTTAATCAGTCACATAAATATCGAGTTACACAATTCTGCCTCTGTTCAAAAGTGTCCACTTTCTAGCAATTAGCGCACATCTGTCATCAATGCTAACTCATTAGTTATTTGTTAACCGTAACAGACATCCTTCCTTAGCTCTGGTTTCCTCCATTCAGTGACGTTTCTGTTGATAGTGTCCACAGAAAGAATGAGGTCCAGTCTGGATCTTCATACTTTAAATACCTGCTGAAATCCTTTGGCATTAAATTTAGTAAACACACTAATTTTCATTACGTCTATTGGTCTGGTTTTCTTGTAGTTTATTTATTGAGGCCAGCGGTGTGTGATGAAGAATGACTTTTTCTTGCACATTTATCAACAACACAAGTCGGCATGTTGACCAAGTCCAAGTAATTTCACATAAAACACAAAAGTAGCGATGATAAACTCCCAGTAGATGAGGGGGCAGGACC
>JBBIGA010067766.1:0-12166 GCA_037576975.1 Alestes dentex
ACTGTTGTTTTCATTGTTTAACTCACAGGTCCGTTTAACCCTCAGTTCTACCTGAACACTGCAATTTCAAACATAATCTGTGCTTTGGTATTTGGGCATCGATTTGACTATCATGATGAACGCTTTCTCAATGTCCTAAACTTGGATATTGAAGCTGTCAGACTGGCTGGCTCCTCCCATGCTCATGTTAGTTATTTTTTCTTTTGACATTTTCATTAAATAGTCATCGTATTTAGCAATAGTGGTCACATGGCCTTATCATTCACAACTTTATTTGTGATTTTTGGCAGCTATACAATGTCTTCCCTCGCCTCTTTGATTACATTCCTGGGCCACACCATAAGATGTTTGACAATTACAGGAAGATCATAGCATTTGTGAAAGATGAGATCAAAGCACACAAGGAGAACTGGGATCCTTCAGACCCACGAGACTACATAGATGCTTACCTGACAGAAATGGACAAGGTTTGTCTAAGATGAATCATTTAATGTGTAATGTGCAGTTCAAATCAAGAAGACCAGTGGGCACCACTCAGATACAGCCATTCAGAACATGCAATACTTCTCTCTTCCAGAAACAAAGTGACCCCGAGGCGGGTTTCAACCTTGAAACTTTAGTGTTTGCCTCAATGGACCTATTTGAGGCAGGGACAGAAACGCTAACCACTACATTGCGCTGGGGTCTACTCTTCTTGCTGAAATATCCAGACGTACAGAGTGAGTAACCTGAACCCAAGGAAGTGTTCACTATATTGTAACTGAAATTTATATCACACATATGTGCATTTAGTGTCCATCAGAATTATTAGGAGGACTGGTGTTGAGGACATGGTTCCTCTTTAGTTTCTTTTTGACTTTTATTCACTAAAGTGAGTTACTTAGGCCACTTTTTTTTATTATTACGCTATACACTCAAAAAGGAACAATTTGGCAAAAAAAAACCCGGATCTTTGTAACATTCCACTTAGCTCAGATGTAGTCAATCAGCCAATACATGTTCATTGTTCATATTTTGTAAGGCTAATGTAGTTAAGTAACACCACAAGTCAGTAGTCATCTACACTTTTTTCCATAAATACATGCTCCAAAATACTATTAACCATCTCTGCATGCTGAAGGTAGACTTCTAAGACAACAGTGTGTGTTTTCACAAACCACTTTAGGGGGTGCTGATCAGTTTTTGTGGCAATGACCATCACAGACACAAATGAATCTAGTAAAAGATCAGTCCTCTGTTTTTTGAATACCACAGATAGCCAAAATGTCTGTCTATAGTACTGAGGTTTTGTATTGAGATTTTTGAGATACTAATTTATGGAAAACATTTGGGTGACTATTGATGTCTATCCTTATACCTCCAATGCTAAGCTAAAGAAGCAAAAGTCCAAACAATTCCAAGCAACATCTGAGGTACACTGCCAAAAATGTAGTGTTTTAACATGAAAAAGTCAGTTTTAAGTATTAAACTTAAAATATTTTGAGTTAACTGAACTTCTAGGTTTGGCAGAGAATAGACTTGTTTGCAGATAAAACTTAACTTTAACTAAGTAACAGATCAGGGTCACATTCCACAATCAAATACCTTATTTGTGTATTAATCTCTGACTTTTTTCTTTTGACAGGGTTTGTTAAGGTGTGTAACCTAGCTATCTCGGTTTATAGCAGATGTTGATTTGAGTTGAGCTCTACAGGTATAAAGAACAGACGTAAACTACTTAAGCACTGGTGTACGTCCAAGTTGACCACGGTCAAACAGATTCATGAGGGGCAGACCAGGCATGTAATTCACATGAAATAGAGCAAGTCAAAAACCTTAAACAGGAGTAAAGGCAATGCTAGAGCCATAGATCAAAAAGCAATGCAGGTCAAAACACAGAAGTCAAGAAACGGCAATGGATGCAAATTCTCCGTACACCGTGAGAGGCAATACCACAAAGTCTCTTGGAAATTGCAGTCCTTCAAGAGTGCCAAAACAGGAGTCACTCCATTAACTCAGTTAAAAGATCTAGAGTTCCCCTAGTGGTGAGGATTGCAAACAGCAGATCACCGTAAGAGAGATTTTACATTTTTTGCTGAATCATTTCTTTAAAAATAGAGCTTTGTTTATTTTATGACAAATGGATAGTGGAGAAATAATATTTTAATGGAGATTTTTCATTTTGCGGCAGCTCTTTAGACTTTCAAAAGGTTCATATTCATACGGCTTATTTACAAAATTCTTTGAGCAACTACCCACTGAGAAGAGCTCTTTTGGCACCTTTATAAGCAAGAGTAAAAAAAAGAGATTAACAGACTTTTATTCATTAACAGACTTCTGTTCATTCAGAAAAGGTGCAGGCAGAGATAGACCAAGTGATTGGACAGTCACGCCAGCCTAACTTGACTGACAGAGCCAACATGCCCTACACGGATGCTGTGATCCATGAGATGCAGAGGAAGGGCAATATTCTTCCTCTGGGTTTTCCTAAAAGAGCCAGTAAAGATATAACACTTGGAGGATACTTCATACCGAAGGTTTGACATTAACCAAAAGTGTTTTACAAAAAAACACATGTTGCACAGCAATTTTTATGAAACAATCTCTTACCTTTAGGGAACATCTATGACTACGAACCTGTCATCTGTGCTTAATGACAAGAGGGTGTGGGAAACACCAGATATGTTTAACCCAGGACACTTCCTTGATGAGCAAGGCCAATTCCGCAAGAGAGATGCGTTCATGGCTTTTTCAGCAGGTGAATAAATAGACTCAACCTCCCACTACTTAAAATATGTGTTTTATTGTAGTATTAATGATTAATTTCCGCAAACAATTGGTGATGCTTTGCAATAGTCTTTCATAGTTAATAGGTAACTATGCATTGGCGAAATAGGCTAATTAAACTTATCAGTTGCTCAAGGGGCACATAAGAATTGTCAAATGTCGCTAGTAGATGTGTACAATTCAGTAGTTCCTGTTACTTAACAATTAACCACTCAGTAGTTCACTATTACCGATTGACTAACTCCCCAGAACTCCATGGTAGCTAATAGTTGGGCTGTCGGTGTTACTGCAGTACTACTCATTTATTAGTTCTTAGTTACTCATTAACTATGAAAATATCGCCAATATTGCCAGTGTTGCCAAAGCAGGAGCACATGTGATCAGTTGACTGAAGTTTGATAACAACTGATTAAATATTTCTTGTTTGAAACAAAAACCTGCAGACACATAGACCCTTTGCAAAAAAGACTGGACACCACTGAATTATCTCTGATGGATTTTGTTTAAAAATGCATTAAAGGCCATTTTTGTGGATTCTTTTTTTCATGATATGCTCTGATCAGTCAGAAGATTAAAATCATTGACAGTGGAAGTGAATAACATTGACTTTCTTGTTAGAATGTCACCTGTTAAGGTGTGGAATATATCAGGCAGCAACATATGCAGTACTTCTGAAATCAAGGTTATTCTTTGTGCCCTCTTTGCCACAGCAAAAGCTCTTTCAGACTTTATACTAGATGGCATTGTGTACAACTGCCGGGAGGATTTAACTGTATTCGGTCAAAAGAGCATTCATGAGGTCAGGTACTGATGTTGGATGAGTAGTTCTGGATCTTAAACAACACTCCAAATCATCACGATGGTATTAGACAAAGCTCTATTTCTCCATACAGTTCCTCTGCTCCAGAGCCCAATGCTGGGGGACTTTATGCTGTATACTGTACATTTATGTTCACAGTTGAACACTTGTGTCAGCAAAGGGTGCACTTTAAAGTAGCTAAATTCACTAATTATAAGAGCTGCTTGTTCTTTGCACATATAGTATGTTTAAGAATGTATTTTGTGTAGTTTATTATTTATACATGTAGAACTGCCCCATGCATATTTACTTGATATCTGAAATCACTGTTCCACAGGTAAGAGAGTGTGTCTAGGAGAGCCCTTGGCCCGTATGGAGCTCTTCTTGTTTGTCACCTTTCTGCTGCAACGTTTCACACTCTCCTCCTGCCCTGGGGAGGAACTGAGTCTGAAAGGCCAGCTGGGCTTCACCTATACCCCCGACCCCTACCGCATATGTGTGACCCCACGCTAAAAGAGAGATTGGAAGTAAATGGTGCCCTGAGAAAGCAGCATAGGCAAACAGAAAGTTACAGACATACTGAAAAGACTGAAAAGATTTATACATTTAAATGGAGCAACTGTTTGTTTACATTTACGTTTTTGGCATTTAGCTGATGCTCTTATCCAGAGCGATGTACATCAGTGCTTAAGTAGTCCACATGTGATCTTCATACCTGTAAAGCTATACTTAAATCAACATCTGCTTGAAATACATTGCTCTTGAAATACAATATTAATTCACATGAAATTCATCTCATGCTGTTAGATTGTAAATCTAGTTTGCAGGTTGAATTCAATTTTGCCATATGTTTATACAACCGTGAATTCCTGAGAATGTAAACATGCGTAAATGTAACATAATTGCTATAAATAACTGTAACCTCATAAAGTGACCATTTTTTAAAAAATGCATTAAATAAATTCCATTTTATGTAATTTATTTAATGCATTAACACATTTGTGGCTATGGGTAAACAGCATGACAAGAAATGGTGATATCACTTATATTTAATAAATGGGGAACCAGCCATTTTAATACAAGGTTATTTTTACAGTATTGTAAGCTTGGACTGTGTAAAGTGTAATAAAATAACACTGCTAAGAAAATGTAGTGTAATAATAATGTAGTGTAATAATAATGTAGTGAGATGGTTACTAATGTTG
This sequence comes from Alestes dentex, assembly GCA_037576975.1. Taxonomy (NCBI): domain Eukaryota; kingdom Metazoa; phylum Chordata; class Actinopteri; order Characiformes; family Alestidae; genus Alestes; species Alestes dentex. The sequence continues at coordinate 4,771 of JBBIGA010067766.1, forward strand.
TTCTCATTTATTTTGCTTTAAAATTTGTGGCATAATATTGAGGCAATCCTTATTTTATTCCATTTGCTTACACAAAGTGAAGAGCTCCCACTGTAAATGAGATCAGCATCTCATTTACAGTGGGATCTAATCACATAACATAAAATACAACAATTAAGCTTAAACATTTACACACTGCTAAATAAAAATGCCTCTTAATGCGCTTCATCAACAGTTCATCCCATATTCTATTGCGGTAAATAAATGTTTCATTAGATTTCTCCATAATCCAATTAAAGGCGCTAGCCAAGCGGACAAGCTTGGCCCTCATATGAGTGTAGTGCTTTGTAGATTTATGATCTCATTTATGTGATATCACACTGTATCCACCCACATGTAATCCATCCATCACTCCTGGTGTACAGGGTGACTTGTTGAAAAGTGTTTGTGCCATGAATAAAATGAGATAGCAGCATGTGATGTGGGGATGAAACAAATACTCAATAACATACCGATGAGTAAATGAAAAGCAGATGAGAAATATTGCACAATCCGAATGAGAACCTAATGACATAAATGCTGAAAAAGATCACATACAGAACGAGGAAGAGTTATACAGTATTATTGCCACAGGTAGAAAGGAATATCCTGTGGCGTTCAGTTCTGCATTTGGAGGCAATGATGGCCCATCATGGAGGTGTGCATGGGATGAGAGGGGTTTTCCATGATACTGAGAAGCTTTTTAGCATTCTCCTCTCAGACACTTCCGCCAGGTTCTCCAGTCTGACACCCAGGACAGGACCAGCCTTTTTGATCAGCTTGTTCAGCCTGCTGGCATCAGCTGTCTTCACCGCACTGCCCCTGCACACAGCGGCAAAAAACACCACACACTCTGTCACAGAGTGATAGAACATAGTCAGCATTTTCCTACAGACATTGAAAGACCTGAGCCCCCTCAGTGGGTAAAGCTGACTCTGACCTTTCTTGAAAACAGTGTCGGTGTTCTTAGATCAGTCCAGTTTACTGTCAGTGTGTACCCCCAGGGACCAGTAGTCCTCAACCACCTCAACATCCATTCCACTTATGGTAACAGGGGTGGGAGGAGTAAAGTCCACAACCAGTTCCTTTGTTTTTGTAATGTTTAGCTGTAAATGGTTCAGCTCACACCACTCAACAAAGCTGTCCACCAAACTCCTGTATTAATCTTCCTGGCCATCCCTGACACAGGTCACAATCGCAGAGTCATCAGAGAATTTCTGCAGGTGACATGACTGAGATCTGTACCTAAAGTCAGGTGTGTACAGAATGAAGAGGAAGGGTGATAGGACAGTCCCCTGTGGCGCCCCCATGCTGCTCAGGATGCTATCTGAGCAGCAGCTCTTCAGCCAGACATGCTGTGGTCGATTGGTTAAATAGTCCGTATTACAAGCTACCAGTGGGGCAGCCACCTGCATTTCCGTGTGCTTATTCCCCAGCAGTGTTGGTCTGATTGTGTTAAAAGCACTGAAGAAGTAAAAAAACATGACCCTCACAGTGTTCCCAACAATGTCCAAATGAAAATAAGCCTGGTTCAGCAGGTAGATCATGGCGTCCTCCACGCCGATACAGGGTCGGTAAGCAAACTTTAGGGGGGTCAAGCCAAGGCTCCACCAGCAGACGCAGATGTTCAGGAGAAGTCTCTCCAGCGCTTTCATGTCGTGTGAAGTCAGAGTCACTTGGGGTCGTGGGTCTTTTTGGGGACAGGAACCAGACAAGATGTCTTCCAGAGTGACGGGACCCTCTGCAGTTTCAGACTTATGTTGAAGATCAGATGTAGAACTCCACACAGCACAGAACCTGAGGGCCCTGGGACTGATGCCATCAGGACCCGCAGTTTTACTAGGATGGAGTCTACACAGTTCCCTTCAGATGTCATCTGCTGAGGGGGACAGAGAGAGACAGGCTGTGAGGGGCAGGAGAGGAGGGAGGAGAATGGAAACGATGAGAAGAGCTGAGTGTGGGGAGAGAAGACATAGGGGGGTCAAACCCATTAAAGTGCAGATTCAGGTTGTTTGTACATTCCATGTCTCTGTCCATTTACATTTTCATTTATGGCATTTAGCTGAAGATCTCATCCAGAAAGACGTACATCAGTGCTCAAGTAGTCCATGTCTGTTCCTTCAACCTGTAGAGCTAAACTTAAATCAGTGTTCGCTATTTAACCAAGTTACTGCAGGCTAAGTACACCTAAACAACATCTGTCAAAGAAGAGTCAGAAGTTAAAGCAAAAGTAAGGAAGGAGATAAGAATACTGTTTTTTTGGGGGGATGGTGGTGGGGGTGGGGGATGAATATGCAGAAACAAGAGGCATAGTTAATAACCAAGGTGTTCCTTGAAGAGGTGGGTCTTCAGATGATGCTTGAAGACAGCTAGGGACTCCGCTGATCTGATCGGAGGAGGGAGTTCATTCCACCACTGGGGTGCCAAAACTGAGAAGCGTCTTGACGCATGCCTTACTCTTCTTTTGAGCAGTGGAGGCTCAAGATGAGCCGTGCTTGAAGCCCTGAGGAGACGAGGAGTGACATGTTGTTTGATCAATGCTGATATGTATGAGGGTGCAAGTCCATTCTTGATCCTGAAAGCAAGTGTTAAGGATTTGAACGTAATGTGAGCGGCCACAAGGAGCCAGAGAAGGTTCCTTAGTAAGGGTGTGGTGTGTGTGAACTTAGAAACACTGAAGACTGACCTCGGAGCTGCATTCTGAATCAGCTGAAGTGGTTTTGTTACCTTTGGTGGAAGTCCAGCCAGTAGAGAGTTGCAGTAGTCCAATTTGGAGATGACCAGAGACTGGACGAAGAAAGGGTGAGAAAGGGTCAGATTCTCTTTATGTTGTAGACAAGGTATCTGCATGTTCTGGACATCTGGTCAACCTGCAGCAAGAAAGACAGATCTTCATTGAGCATAACACCAAGATTTCTTACCTTCTTTGAAAGGACGATAACCAAGTTCCAAACAGAAACAATGAGGTGGTGGCTTGGTGAAGGACTCCCTTTGATGAAGAGGAGCTCGGTCTTGCTGGGGTTCACCTTGAGGTGGTGGGCCGCCATCCAAGAGGAGATGTCAGAGATGCGGGTTGAGACCTGGTTGTCACTGGAAGGGAAAGAGAGAATAAGTTGCGTGTCATCAGCATAAAAGTGGTAGGAAAACCCATGTGAGGCTATTACATCCCCAAGAGAGCCAGTATATAAAGAAAAGAGAGGCAGTCCAAAGACCGAGCCCTGTGGAACACCAGTAGATAATCTTCGTGGCGCAGACTGGGAGACTTGCAATGCTATCTGGAACCTCCAGTTATCAAGGTAGGAAGCAAACCATTGTCAGGCTGTGCCTGACATCCCAAGGTTGGAGGGAGTGGTGAGGAGGATCTGATGATTGACTGTGTCAAAGGCTGCAGAAAAGTCAAGGAAGATCAGAGCAGAAGACTAGCTGATCTAGCTGCATGAAGTTCTTCTGAGACAGCAAGTAGAGCAGTTTCAGTGGGGTGTGCCATCTTGAACCTGGACTGGTGAGGGTCCAGAAGCCTATTTTGAGTTGGTTATAAATGACACATTCCAAGACTTTGGAAAGGAGAGAAAAGCTTATCTTTTCTCTCCTTTCCAAAGTCTTGGAATAAGAGGAAAGATACTGGTCTGTAGTTGTTGACATCTGAGGAGTCCAGCGAGGATTTCTTCAAAATCGGTGTGACCACTGCAGACTTGAAAGCAGATGGAACATGACCGGTCATCAAGGAGCCATTTATTATGGAGGGGATGTGCGGGATGAGATCTATCATCTGGAGTGTGCTCGATGGGAGAGTGTCGAGGGGAGTAGGTTTGCTGGATATCAGAAGTAGTGACACTTCCTCAGGAGAGAGTGGTGAGAAGCCATGAAATTGGGCAGCATGGGCCAGTCTCTGGCTGGCAGGCAGCATGATGGTTGGAGGAAAGGACCTTCTAATACTGTCGATCTTCTCGTCGAAGAACTTGGTGAATTCTTCTGTTGAGAGAGCTGGAGATTCAGGGAGGTGGCAAAGAGCTTGCAAGGGTTAGATGCAGATTCTTCAAATTTGGTTCTGAAGAAGGAAGACTTTAAATCATTGGCAGAAGTTAAACCATTGGCAAATTTAGAAAAGAGAGAGCGATAAGAGATGAGGTCACTGTTCTTAAGCATTTTCCTCCATCTTCCTTCAGCTGCTCTCAGTTCCCATTGGTTACTTCGCAGGACCTCAGACAACCATGGAGCCAGGGGAGAGACACGCTTCAGAGTTGATTAAATGAGCTGTGGGGAGATGAAACAAGGTCGTGGGTAGTAGATTCAACAGAAGATGGACTAGGATTAGTAGAGTTTGGGAGAGATAAGGAGGATAGAATAGAGGAGGAGAAAGAGGAAAGAGATAAAGAGGACAGATTTCTGCGGGTAGATGTAGGTGCTGAATGCTGGTGATGACATGAGGAGGTCTGAAGAGGGAAGTTGAAAGAGCATGATGGTCAGAGATATGTAGAGGAGTAGACAATGTGGTGAACACAGGAAGTGATCTGGTGGATACTAAGTCGAGAGTGTTGCCTGCTTTGTGAGTCGGAGGAGGCTCACCGAGGGACAGGTAGAAGGACGAGGGGAACATTGCGTATCCGCAGGGCCGGCATCTTGTTGCTTGGGAGATTATAGCCCCGAAGAGGATGAGTGGTGAGTCAGTTACCAAGAGGATCAGGTGGATGATAAAGTACAATCCCAACATCTCTTTATTGTTTTAAGCCAGTAATGGCCCGCATTCCATTCCACACCGCCCTCGTGCTGTTTTCTTGGAGTTTGCTTTCCAGCTTCCTCCTGTAGGACTCAACTGTTCTTTGTCACGGTTTCTTTGTATAGTGGGTGGAAGAAATATTGAATACATTTCAAAAACTGATTTGACTACCTTGTCAACACCAGTGTCAACACACCACTTTCCTCCCATTAAACATTGGCCTTGAGATATTATTTCATTAGTCATACATTATTCACTCATTATTTGAAGCGTCATCTGTTGGACAGAAATCAGCATTACAGTTAAAGAGATAAGACTGCTGAGGGACAGCCTGCGCAGTTAGAAGGACTTGAACACTGCAGGGTACAGAAGCTGTTCACTGTCTGCGCTCTTGTCTCAAAAATCATGTACATCCAGCACGTTTCCGAGTGGATTGATATCCGGAGTTTGCTGTTGTTTTTGGTTGTTTTTCTGGTTCTCTTTGAGTATGTGAGAAACAGGGCGCCCAAGAACTTCCCTCCTGGTCCACGGACTCTGCCGTTCATCGGGAATCTTCATATGATCGATATGTCTAAGATCCACCTTCAGTTTCAGCAGGTAATTATCAACTCTGGATCCAAACTTTGGTCTTTACTCAGTGTAAGTTAAACTGTCAATCATTTGAGAATGAGTTTTGAACAGAAAACTGTATTGATGTAGTGCCTTCAACAGTAGTTCACATATTTACTTATTTAGTAGTGCTAATTTTATTAATGTTAGTGATGAATCACAGTGTTTGCAAAACAGTAACATGCACAGTGTCGATTCTGTGTAGAATGTGTAAAAAATTTTATGAAAGTTGATGATCAGATCTGATTTCCACTCTTCTTCCATCTGGCAGTTTGCAGGAATATATGGCAGTCTTTTCAGCATTCAGATTTCTGGGCCGAGAGCTGTCATTTTGAATGGACACAAGCTGGTAAAAGAACTGTATGTCAACCAAGGAGAGAACTTCGTCGATCGCCCTTGTTTTCCAATACTGAAGGACACTTTTTCAAACAAAGGTAAGCCACACTTCCTGTCTTTCATTCAAAACACCTGGTCTGTTCAGGCAGCTGGTGTGCTGGTGATTAGGGAGTTGACCCTGGGAAAAGAAGGTCGTGGGTTTGAATCACAGGACTGCTAATGGCATCACAAGGTACCGACCCACATGCTGTTCCCCATTGGTGGCTGCCCACTACTTCACTTGGTGAATGGGTTAAATACAGAGGAAGAATTTAACATTTTTCACACTGTGTTCTGTGCTATGTTCGCACGTGACTGTAAGGAACCACTTTAATGTTACAATGGCTGTATTTGCCATCATGTTATATTCATGCACTGTACTTCTTATGAGCCCGTGGTTTTTCACACATACTCACACATGCATGAAGAAAGTAAAGGAAATAAATATTAAGCCTTTGCCAATGTGTCTGTGTGCAGGACTTTTTAATTCCAGTGGACATTCCTGGAAGCAGCAGAGGGTGTTTGCTCTCACAACCCTTCACAACTTTGGAGTCGGAAAAAAAAGCCTGGAACCCTCCATCCATCTAGAATGTCACTACTTAAATGAAGCAATGACACATGAACAAGGTAGCAAAGTTAAGATTACTGAAACTATTCAAAGTGCAGGGCTGTCTAGTACTGATCCCGATACTGCTTATCAATATAAGTATCTATCAACACTCTTATTGATATGAGTGCAACAAATACAGACATCACACATGAAGATGTGAACACATTCAATTACTTAGCTTATTATTTCTGTGGTGTATATTAAGTGGTGATGATGTGTAGAGTGCCCCCTTCTCACCCACTGATCCAACCTACCATCAACAATTTGAAAGTGCCAGCTGTGTTAGATTGCATGAATACTGAATAAATACTGACAGCGGCACTGTTTGTCCTGGAGCCTATCCATGTTTCAATTTTGACCAGCCAGAAACTGGTACCAGTTTAGGACTGTTCTTACTACCCATCCCTACTGTTGGAACTCAATGAAGCTCACTTTAATCAATTGGTGCATGTTATGCTAAAACATAAAGGTGTAACATTACCACTAATACCTCCCTTATGAAATGTTTATTGCTATTGATAAACAGCCAAAAACGATTAATGGACCATTATAAAAAGAGCAGCAGTGAGCTGTTATACATATGCATTGAACATGTTGGCTAACTGATGGAGAAGACAAAGTAAGGTCAGTGACCTGCAGTTTAGAGAAATGTGAGCTCACTATTTTGCAAACGACAAGTAACTTTTGCCCATTTCATTCAGCTGCTTATGAAATGAATATTTAAGGCAGTAACTGTATATTTAGGGCAGTTGTGATCTAATTAATAACCATTAATAAACAATGTTTTAACTGATAAATTCTTTATATGGGTAGTTATATTGCAAAGTGGTAAAGTTTTAACAAATAGGGGCATTTTATATGTAATATGTAAAAAGATAACAATGTCTGGTGGGTTAGCTGGTTAGGTGTCTTACAAATGCATTATGACAAAAGAAAAATGTTATCACATTGATCATTGTGATTTGCCATATATTTTTTAATATATTGGTAATTTTCCAGGGAGACCTTTTAATCCCCAGTTCCTTATAAACAATGCTGTCTCCAACGTGATATGTGTCCTGGTGTTT